>PVJA010011517.1:15381-54616 GCA_004027025.1 Myocastor coypus
AAAAAAAAAAAAAAAAAAAAAAAAAAAAAAAAAAAAAAAAAAAAGCAAATAAGAGAAAGAAGATAAAAGCAGATCAAAAACTGAATTTAAAGGCCAAAATTAGATCCATGAGAAGGTTATGAAATGGGAAAAAAAAATCAATAAAGAAAAGAGAAAAAAAGTAAAGAGGCAAAAATAATATTAGGACTAAAGACAAAGGCATATGGATATATTTCTTGTAGATAAAAATTAAAAGTATAAATTTTTATATGAAATTAATTTAACAACAGATAAAATGGACAGCTTCTTAGAACAAATATGGCAATATTGAATCAACAAATAGAATCTAAACAGTGTGAGAACCATTAATGAAATAGTACTCATAATTTAAAACCTTCTTGAACCTCCTTGTGCAAGATCTTTTCATAGGCAAGTCCATCAAAGTTTTAGTGTATTATTCCAAAATACACAGAATCTCTGAGGAAGTAAATGTGAAACACTCATCCCAGGTACCTTCGAAAATGCAAAATTACTTTTTTACCGAAACTAGAAAAGAACACGAAAATTATCAAAAACCATTTTATTCACAGAAAGCTTTATAACCCAATGTTATGAATTTCTTAAATCATAAAAATCAATAAACATAAAAGAGAACTTTTAAAACTGCAATAAAAATGATACCTGTTCATCAGAAAACTAAAAGTAAAGGTGAACACAACAAAGGAGAAAGTATTTAACATATAATAACAAAGAATTACTGTATAAAATATAGAAATGACTTCAAATCAACTAGAAAAGCAATATAAAAATTAGTAGGCAAAAAAGCAGTAACTGATATTTAATGTAGAAGAGAATTCAAATAACAAATATACATAAGGAAAAATATTCAACTCGATTTATAACTCAGGAAATATGAAGTAAAATCATAATAAGTATCACTCTAAATAGATAAGAGTTTCACAAATTAAGAAATTGAATAATATTATATTCTAATGGATACGACTCAGTGAAAACTTACACTCTGCAAACATAGTAAATTGTCAGTGCAACATTGAAGAGCAGTTTGGGGGCTGGGGAGATAGCTCAGCTGTCTAAGTGCTTGCCTGCCTAGTGCAACATCCTGGGTTCAATCCCCAGTACAACATGCTGTGTTGGTCCTGAAACTGTTTGTGGTGGCACACACTTATAATCCCAGCACTGGAGAGGCTAAGACAAGAGGGTCACTACAAGTCTGAACTGCATAGTGAGATCTAGTATCAAATAAATAAATTTTAAAAATTGGGCCTTCTCTTATAAATTTGAGAATTCACGTATCCTTGCATGAGAACACATTAGAGAAAGCTAATATGTGTACCAAGGTACAGTTACTAATATGTTCATAATAGAATTGTAGCCAATAAGGAACTAGCAAATGATCTAAACAGGAGGTTGGATAAATAAATAGGAGTATTTATACTAGCATTTATGACATGAATGAACTGTAGGTAAAATGTAGGAATGCAATGTAACTTACAATATATGTTACAATTTTATTAAGTTGTAGGTGTCAAATATTAAATAACATTTTTTATTTTAATTGAGAGATTAAAAAACATCTGGAAACTACCTACTGAACCAGGAAGCCTCCACAACAATGCTAGCTCCAGGACAATGCCGCCTTTTCTGCAATCTAAGCGAGCAAAATATCTTATTCACTCTTAGCACTCTCTCCAGCCAAACACAATGGAATGAGGTTAGAAGAGATACGTGAAAGATAATTGAAAGCATCCGCTGCACCTGCTTTCACATCAGTACTACAGGTGCAATAAGACAGAGGGGGGAAAATAAGCAGTCATTATGTAAAAATTACATGACCAATTATGTAGAACACTTGAGATAATAAACAAATTATTAAAACAGCCAAGTTAAAAGAATTTTACAGCCAGTATCCTGTACCCTAAGTGTGCACACCATTCGTTACAGTTCAGTATTGATGAGGTTTTTTTCTTTATAGCTGAAGTGACACTAATATATTTTATGCATCTAGTGAAATATAAAAGTTGGCTAAGCAGACAAATCACTCTTTACAGGTGCAGATGTATATGCAAATCAAATCTTTGCAAAACATGACCTATTTTAGCCAACTTTCTAAATCGGTCACAGCCAACCACTGTTGTGATATTTCTTCACCATACACAACTTGCCTGTTCTACAACTGATATAAACATAATCATGCGATATGCACACCACTGAGCAAGTTTTTTTCTTATAAGCTTCCATATTATTGCATGTACGAGTAACTCGCCTTTTACTATTGAATTACATGGTATTGTATGGATTTGCCACTTTGATTTTACATTCCCACGTCGATGGGTTTATCAGAGCTGTTTCCTGTTTGGAGATAGTAGTAATAAAGTTGAGAATTCTTACATATCATTCTTATATATCTTCTATATAATATTCTTATATATTTTATATAGCTTTCTGATATATCTTATATATCATATCGGATATGTTTCAGCTCTCAAGGGTAAATGTTCACAAGAAATGGCCTTAATAGATAAGTTTTTAACTGTATTTGGTTTTATAGGAAATGGTCAGATATTTCAATATTTTCCAAAAATGGAGTGGTAGGCCGGGCGTGGTGGCTCACGCCTGTAATCCCAGCACTCGGGAGGCTGAGGCAGGAGGATCAGTGTGAGTTCAAGACCAGGCTGGGCTACAAAAGTGAGCTCAAGGCCAGCCTGAACTACATAAAGAGACCCTGTCTCAAAAAGACCAAAAAAAAAAAAGGAGTGGTAAAGATTTTATACTATCACTAAAATAAGTGGTTGCTTCACATTCCTCACCAGTGTTTTGATGTTCAGTTATTTTAATTTTAGCTATTCTGATGTATGCAGTTTAACATGCATTTCCCTGATGAATAGGTATGTTGAGCAACTTTCCAAGTGTTTGCTAGAAATTCAGTTATGCTATCAACTCAAATTATTGACCACTTTAAGGTTGTTTTTCTGTTTTATTTATTTATTTATTTATTTATTTATTTATTTATTTATTTTAATGTATTTGGTAATGGGTCTCACTATGCAGGTTGGATTCATAGCATTCTCTTGTTTCCAGTACTGGAATTACAGGCATGCACCACCACGCCTGTTCTCAGTGGCTGGCTCAAGACATCCGGGGGCGGGGGTTGCATGGCATGTGGAGCTGGGGATCAAACCCAAGTCCCTGAACTTCCTTAAGCAGCCACTTATTCTCCTAAACTACCTTGCGAGCCCTTGATTTTTATTTTTATTTTATTTTATTTTTTTTCTTGTTTCAGAACTTTTGTTTGTTTGTTTGTTTATTTATTTATTTATTTTTATGGCCAGCTTAGCCTGCCCTAAGGGCAGGGCTGGCGCAGCATGTGGTGCCGGGGATCAAACCGCGGTCCCTGAAGCCGCCTAAGCTTTCCTAAGCAGGCACTTTAGACCACTGAGCCATCCTGCCGGGCCCGAGCCCTTGATTTTTAAATTTAAGCATTCTTTATATGGTCTCACACTACTCTGTTGATCATTTGGTATTTCCTTAAGTCTATGACACATCTATTAGTTTTCTTACTGATACCTTTGATGGACAAGTTTCAATTTTTATTTTAGCTCCTAAATTTAGTTTTATGCACCATCTTGAATTAATTTTTGTATGCTGTAGCATTTTAAATTTTTTTTAAATCATTGATTTATTTACTTATTTGGTACAGGATCTCACTATGCAGCTCAGACTCATAGTGATTCTTTTGCCTCAGCCTCCTGAGTGCTGGGATTACAGGTGGGCACCACTATACCTAGTTTTGGTAGATGGCACAGGGTGCCTGCCCTGGGGCTGGCAAGGTATGCAGTACCAGGGACTGAACCCTGTCTTTGCGCTTGCCAGACAGGTGCTTGGACAACTGAGCTGGCTCTGCAGCCCATTCCAACAGCATTTTTGAGGGAGGCTGAAATCTGAACTTTACATTTTTATAAACCAAAATGTCATGAAAACAACTAATATTTTTTTATAAATGAGTGAAAACGTGAATCAAATAAGACACATTACAAAACTATTATTAATTAAGACATGTACTTGTTCAAGAAGAAATAATAAATCATTAAAATATGGGAGCCAAGAAACAAAGCTGTACTTGTGATCATTCATCTACATGTGTATATGTGTGGACATAGGATCCAGTTAGTGCTGAAAATTAGGGAGAAATTGAGCATGCTAGTTAGTGAATGTAGTTAGGCTAATTAATTCACAAATGAGGTGAAACAGATCACAACATCCACAGAACTCTCCAAATAGGTTACACTCTTAGCTGGAAAATGAAAAACCACAAAGGAAAGAGGGAAAAATATATGAAAATGTCTCTGAGGCTGTGAAGTAGAAAAAACATTATTGTGCAAGGTCTAAAAAGTATAAAGAGGAACATACATTGATTTAATCCATTGAAATGAGAGAACTCTTAACAAAGGCCACAACTTTTCAGACAGATGACATATTGAGAGGAGATGTCTGAGTCATCCAAAAGTCACAAGGGATCAATATCTAGCACTCATCAGGGATTTCTGAAAATCAGCAACAAAAGAAATAGACTAAGGATAGATTAGGAACTTCAATAACTTGGGAACAGATTACTTAAACAAATATGAAGAAATGACCCCTTTAACTAAATAAATGCTAAAAAGGTGCAATGTCATACAAATAATATTCACAATCATAAAAACCCAGATAACATCTTTTAGATGCTTAGAAGTTTTTAGAAAAATGTATCCCCACAATCAGTGATAGAAATACACACAAGCTAGGGTGCTGTGTGATAAGCAACTCGGCATTACTCGATCCTAGGGATATGCCTCAGAGAACGCCTCCTCCAGGTCCATGAGGAAATGTGTGCGAGAAGGCTTATGGCAGCGTGGTTTGGGGAAGCAAGCGTCACAGCTGGAAGAATGAATAAGTAGAACACGACAAGTGCAGATGATGAAGTGCTGTGAAAATTATGCAATAGTCAGGAGCAATAAACCACCTTTACCAAGTGCACATAAGTAGTTCTTAAAGACACAACACTGAGTGAAATAAAAAAGAAAGAGAACCTAATTTATATCTCAGTAACACATAATTTTTTAAAAAACACACATCATATATACTTTAAAGCTACAGCAGTGATGAACTATTTTCAAGAATGTTAGGATGTACACTTAATAAACACACCAGAGTAGGCATCTCATAGGTCAAATGGCATTAAAAATGGGGGCCAAAGAAAAAAGTGGCGGCAAAAGAACAAAACAAAAGAGGAGCCATGAACAGAATAGAAAGAATGACATGTGTAACACGTTGAGGTGGAGGACTGAACTCTTTTCTAGGCAGAGGAGTCAAATATACAGAAAAAAAAATTATTCCTTAGGTATGCCTTTAAACTACCTGTAAATTTACTGACCCCTCTGATTTTATTGACTTAATTTGTCATCTTCACTGCTGT
Source organism: Myocastor coypus (assembly GCA_004027025.1). NCBI lineage: Eukaryota > Metazoa > Chordata > Mammalia > Rodentia > Myocastoridae > Myocastor > Myocastor coypus. The sequence goes on from PVJA010011517.1 coordinate 20,834, forward strand.
ATATATCTATCAGAAAAGCCAGGCATGGTGGCACGTGCCTATAATCCCAGCATATGGGAGGCTGAGGCAGGAGGATCAGTGCTAGTTCGAGACCAGCCTGGCCTACAAAAGTGAGGTCAGGGCCAGCCTGAACTGCATAGTGAGGCCCTGTCTCAAAAAAAAAAAAAAAAAAAAAAAAAGACTGTTAATATTTTTGCTTAAATCATAGAATAATATAGAATGTCTTTCAGGTAACAAAATACGAACCATAATCTTGAAAAGCAAATTAATTGCTAAGACTGATTAAGTGACTAAACTTGTTCACAGGAAGGGCTTATACCAGTGATTGTCAAAATCTCCAAATTGCCACTGATGGAACAGTTAGCTCTCTTCTTTTTTATTTTATTTTTAAAAATCATTTATTTATTTATTTATTTATTTATTTATTTATTTATTTATTTATTTATTTATTTGCTACAGAGTCTCACTACACAGCTCAGAGTCATAGTGAGTAATCCTCCAGCCTCAGCCTCCCAAGTGCAGGGATTACAGGCATGTGCCACCATGCCTGGTTTGAGGCCTACATGGCCAGCCTGAAGTTCTGTGGCTGGCACAGCACAAAGTACTTGGGATTGAACCCAGGTCCTTGCGCTTACCAAACAAGCACTTAGACCACTGAGTTGTCTCCCCAGCCCACTTAGCTCTCTTCCAGAATGGTTCTAGACGTTTTTATGTAAAGATTTAAGTATGCAGTTCCTACTGCTTCCCTTTCTAAAATAAGCCTATATTTTCCCCAGGTATACACTTCTTGTACCTCTGCTCTTTTCCCAAAATTCTAAAAAATAAGGACAGTAATAATTAAAAAAAAAATCTTTAAAACAGTAAACATAAGATAAAACCCAGAGGTTCAACACTGTAGATTGTAATCATCTGCCTTGGGTGGACAAATGCACTCTAAGTTGCTTGGTGAGTTTCTGAGAACATATTAATATTTGATGCATCTTAATACTAAGTATTATTAACTCTAACCCATAGCCTCTGTAAAGGGCTTCAATGATTTAAAACAATACATGAAAAACAGAAACATAACACAGAGAGAGGAATTAGCTCTGAATACCCTGAAACTACTGATTCAACATCCAGCTGATTATATTTAAAAGGGATTTGATGGTAATGACATGAGTACGAATCGCAGACGTGAATTCCAGCTCCAAACTGCCCACTAATGACCTTCGTCTGTAAAATGCCATGTTATTTGTCAGGGTCAAATGAGATAATGGATGTGAAATGCCCATGAACTGCAAAATAAAAAAATAAATAAATGGATATTTAAATTTTTTATCTGTAATATTGCAGCCAAAGAAATGGAAAGCAGTATTTGCTAAAATGCTTTCAGTTATATGGAAGAAGTGACACAATTTCAAATGTCCTAAGCAATAGCAATAGAAGCAGAGCATCAGCTTGATGGCCGAAGGGCTGAGAGGAGGCTGGTGCTTGCCACCCCCACAGGCCCCACATCCTCTCTTTGCTTCGCAGCAGTTTCTCCACAGGCTTCTCCTCTGTGGCTACCACAACATGGCTGCCAATATCATCTAGGGGTGCATATTTGTTGTATAAATACAGAAGAAATTCAGTCTGTAACCCTGAGATTTTAAATAAAATCTAGAAAGCGAATGTTCTTGGCGTGGAAATCCACCCACTTTCCCTCATTCATCCAACTTCCTAACAGGCATCGCTAGCTCAGTGCCCACATATTTCTCCAATTCAAGTGTTCAAACAAATCTATTGCAATTATTGTCTTTAATTCTGAATACTAAAAAGCATGTCTAGTATCTGGAAAAATGGGGACATCAAATCGCTTTGTTATTTAACACAGAAACCTCAATTTTTCCTTTTCTTTTACCTCCCTCATCAACCTGTGGCCTAGTTTTCTCTTCAATATCCTCACTCATGTCCCTAGGCATGTACCCTGAGTATCTTCTGAGCTAGTGATTTCTTCTGCCAAGTGGATTCTCTGATTCCATTTCTTATGCCTCATCTGTACCATGATACAAAGAAAGTGAAATATCTTATCTGTCACCCCTACTTAAAGCCCTGCCATGGTTCCCTATTGCGGGGCAGATAGACTCCGCCTGAAGAAAATACCACAAGCTGTAGTCAGCAGCCCCCTTGATATCATCCAAATGAGGGAGTATGTGGGGAGGGGCAAAATCTACTTTCTCCCTAAATTTTCTGTGAGCCTTTAACACTACACTTCTGGTATAGTCATATACATTATTTCATCTGTTATTTACAATAGCTTAAATAACATAGGTAGGCTTCCCTATTATCTCCATTTTGTAGACAAACAGAAGCAAAGGTGCTAGCTGGCATGCTAACGACATACAAGCAGCTAAGCAGAAAAACAAATTAGAGCAGCTGAACTCAAAAGATCAACTTTTCAAGCTATTGATCTCAAGGATTAGATTTCTCAGTATGGGCCCTAGTAATCTGACCAGTAGTGCATCAAAAGTTACACTAGAAGTGTTGTACGTGGCTTTAGAATTCTGTCAGTATGATGGATACGAGAGAAAATGGTATAGTTCAGCCCAGAGTATTAGTAATTGTAGTGCTTCAGGCATGTGTCAGCCGAGTTCCTTTACAGTAGTGGAAACCCAGGGTGGAAGAAGACTTCACTTTGTGGGGGCTAGGAAACAGAGATAGAGACAAGAGGGCCTGCTGAGCATGTCCTCACCAGCAGACCATGTGCAGTCACCTAAGGGCCTTCAGTAGGACCCACTTCCCTCCCAAGAGCACCATATTCTGGGAGCCAAGTCTTCAATACATGGGGAACATGCAAAGACCTAGCTATAGCATGTCGGTCTGTATTTTGGTAGGGAGATGGTTCATGGGTTTTCCGAGATTTCTCAAAAGAATCCATGGTGCAAGCACAACAGTATATTAAAACAAAGAAAACAATCTTCTGTGTGATAATCATTTCCAGAGGATCTAAAAAATCTTGCACACATCTTTGTTAGAAGGCTTTAAAATCTGTGAGACTTTGGAGCATTATGATAATCTGATCTAAAACTCCTCACACCTATAAAGTCCCACCTGCACTAATTAGACTTCTTCCCACAGCCTGTGAACATGGTAATCAGAGCAGGTGGTCTATGCAGACAGCTGCAGGGGCAGAAGTTTGTCCAGAGACCTCAGGCAGTTGAACACAGACATTCACCTTCAACAAGCCACAGCTTGCAAAGCATTTCAGTCTGAACCTTTGGGATTTCTTTCCAGTAAGGAATTCCTCCCCCTAAAGCCAAGTTGCCTCCAGGAAAGTCTGAGTGTCATTCCGATCCCTGAGGTACACATTTCCTTGGTTGAGGTGGTTGTCCTCTCCAAGCCTGTACATTTGCAAAGTGCCCTGCTTTCTTTGATTAATGGCTTTCTCCACAAAGCCAGTCTTGGGGATGACATGACAAAGCTCCTCTGGCCCTATGTGTTAACAGCGCAGAGGGACCATTAACTATTGGCGAGTGTCTCCAAATTGCTCTGAAGATGTAGAGGAATTCTAATGAAATGTAATGCATTCATCAAAAAAGAATATAATAGATTTTTCAAAGCTAGTGATCAGTACTTTTATTAAATGTACAGTTTTATCACTCATTAGGAAAAGCAGACATTTCTTATGCAAGGGGAAAAATCTTTCCAAATAATGCTATGTTTTCTAAATTTTAAATATGAACATATACTATTGTTATAAGGACAAAGAATTCATGAACATTCTTTTTTTTCTAAATTCAATAAACGCTTGTGGTTCCCAAAGATGGTACATTACCAGAATCCAAAGAGAAGAGCTATTAAAATGTAAACCTGTGCTGTGCCGACACCACCCCTGGGGGCATGCTGAGAAGGCAATTGAGACTGGGCATGGTAACACAAAGCTGTAATGCCAGCTCTCAGGAGGCTGAACGTAGGCGGATCGAGTCCGATCTACATAGTGACTTTGTAGATCCTGTATTAAAATACAAAAAAAAGTAAACCTAGTGAATCAGTAATCTAACAGTAGGACCTAGAAACTGATCAACTGGTATCATAAAGATCAGGAGTTTATGACAAGACTGTTGTTTATAATGGGCACATATAGTTTCTCACCCAAACATTTCACTTCTTTCTTTCCTTAGAAGCACCCAGATTTTATATGAAAGCCACCCCTCTCTGGAGAGACCAGTTTTTTTTGTTTTTTTGTTTCAAAATAAGCTCAACCCCTTTCCCTCCCACAGGAGTCCTTGGCTGATTTCGGTTGGGCATTGATGCAAAAGACAGAGCGTAACCAACCTGCTCTAGTCAAGGTTGACTCGGGCTTCTTATTGAGGCTGCTAGAAAATCAGTCCTCTGCACTCACCAGCACTGCACAGGAATCCCACAGCCCCAATGCTTATGACATGTGTTTTGATGACAATGAGGAAAATGAGACTTAGATGAAAAATGAGACCACAGAAGCCAGAGTAAAGAAAGAGAAAGAAGCTGAGGTTCTTGCTTCTACTTCTGGTTGCTGAATCAGTCAGCCACAGACCCTCTCTTGCCTCTGGATGCTCAGTTACATAAAGCAATAAATCCTCACTGAAAAATTCAGTTGAAGTTAGATTTTCTGTTCTTTACAATAGAATATCCAAGCTGGTATACAAATCCTCATAGTTCTTGGCTTCAGCTACAACAGAGTTAATTTGTTTAGTCTGTAAAGCAAAGTATTTTGAACACTTGGGTGGGTTGAGTTCATTGCCATATCAATCAAGTATGCATCCTTTACTAGATACACACACAGACATACAGACACACAGCTGCACAGATGCAGGGCTACACGAACATAGGTGGCTCACTACACTTGGTGACTTAACAACCATGACCAAGGCTCTTCTACAAGATTCTGGTTTCAGGGATGCACACCTGCAAGAGAATCAGTAGACCCTACTTCAGCAATTCCCTCAGATTTGCTGATACTTCCTTGCAGTCTGCGGTTTCATTGTTTTGCTTCTGATCTAGATTCTGATCAGCCGTTTTGGACTAAGTGTTTAATTGCCTGTGATTTTTAGTTCACTTTTACCCCAGCTGTTGGCTTTCATTTATGTGTGCTTTTTTTCTTCTTTTTTTTTTTTTTTTAATCCAACTGTTGTGAGCTAGTTGGATAAACTAGTTGGGCAGTGTGATTGAGAGGTCTAGAAATAAAACAAATTCTAAATACACGTTTCTCTTCATGATGAGTTGGAGAATACTCCTAGATTTCTACAAATATGAGTATAAAGGTTATATATATATATATATATATATATATATATATATATATCCCTTGCTTTTTTTTTTCTTTTCTTTTTTTTTATTATGGCCAGCTTACCTGTCGTAGAGGGGTACAGCATGTGGTGCCAGGGATCGAACCGCAGTCCCTGCGGTTGCCTAAGCTTTCCTAAACAAGTGCTTTAGACCATTGAACCATCTTGTTGGCCCCACTCCTTGCTTTTTGGGTATGTAAAATGAAAGCCCACTAAGAACAGCATCCTAGAAATGGCACTTTTCTGTGTAAATACTGTTGAGACCAGTCGATACTTGTTAGAAATAGGACAAATATAGCTCTAGCACTTTCAACTTTATTATTCAGAATGCAGAACACAGTTTACCAATACAAAAAGGGCAGAAAGGTGCTATAACACAAATTAATCTCTCAGTAGCCTGCTCACCAACAGAAAAATACTTTGTGTGTCAAAAATCACTGGCAATTTTTCATTTTCTACCTCTGTACCTCCATATTTTACCATCTTGAATTCTAAATTTCAATCTAAACAGACCTCAAATAGCTCCAACATGTCACAATCTTAATCTTCCCTTTTCTGTTTCCTCTTAGAATAATGTCCTTACCTAACGTCTTCCCCACTATATATGCTCATCACTCCAGACTTAGCCAAACTGTCCTCTCTTCACATAAGGCCTCTCCAGTTTTCCCCCACCCTTACTACCTTACATACAGAAGACAGGCGTCTGAGGCATGCTGGCAGAGAAGGGCTGCATACGTGTCAAGCTCAGGAGATGCACACACTGACGCTGCCCATTTAGTGTTTTAGGCTCTGACTGTCCAATCCTCACCTTCCACCTTGCAGAGCACCCAGAGGTAAGATGGATAAGAGGGCAGATGCTTGCTAGGATTTGGGCATGGTTTCCATGCAGCCGCCAGATCCACGTATTGGTGCTCAGAGATGGTGAGACCGTGAAGGAGTGGAGTCAGTGAGAAGAGTCATTGGGCGAGCTGCCCTAAGCAAAGATGAAGGTGGTTTTTATGGGACACTTAGGATTTGTGCAAGTGACTTGGGAATAAAAATAGACTCGAGCTCTAAATGACTGTCTGCCTTTCTGTTTGGCAAGGTAATGTCTTCCTCCCACTTGTATTCGTACTCCTTCCATCTGCCATAAGGTCCTCACCAGAGTGATGCTGGTGCTAGCATCGTGTCCTTGACGCTCCAGACTTGTAAGCTAAACAAATCTCTTTGCTTTATTAAGTTAGCATGCTTCCAGGGTTTTGTAATCATGACAAAAATAATCCAATACGATGTTCTTCCTTGCAATGTATTGTTAAGTTAGTTTTTTTTTTTTCCCCAACATATAGTGCCTAAAATCACTTAAAACTCTATATCACCCATGTGCATGTGATGTGTATTCTATAAGTTTCTGGGTGCCAAGTCACACCTGAAGTGCATGACACAGAAACAACACCTTCTCTGTAGTAGTGCTGTACTCTAAGTACTTGAAAACATTTTTAATTAGAATGAATGAGAGACCGACTAAATGAGATAAAACCTTTATATCTGGCAAAACAATAGCAAATATTGGTGAGAATGTGGAACATACAGAACTAGAACGTTAAATACGATCGCTGTGGAATATTATTTGGTAGTTCCTCCTGGGACAGATTAGATGAACATGACCCAGTAAGTCCACTCCTGTGTACACACCTTAGAGAAGTGGTTTGTATGCCTACTAAAACTGCACAAGAATACTTATGCCAACTATATTCAAAATAGACAAAAATGGGAAACTCAATTGTGCATTAATATTAGAGTGAATAAATAATGATATATTGTAAGACATTCCTCAGCAAGAAAAAGAATAAATTATTTGTATATAGAATAACATGGATGAACTCTATAAACACAATAATGAATAAAAAATGATTCCCTTATTTTACAAATGAGGACACAACCAGGAGAGATAAAATTATTGAACCAGTGCTAATTTTTGTTGTTCATCACAAAAGGCCACATCAATCTGTTTTCATCATCCCATGCTTTCCAGACTACACAGAGTAACTAATTTGTAGGTATCAATAAAGAGCCGAGAAATAGCAGGGAACTCCAAGAAACAAAAGTGACTTTTCTCTATGGCACATCCTTCACATTGTTTCTGGGCCATTCCTCATTTTTATTTTCCCTGACTTAATCCCAGGTCTCTCACTGTCTTGCTTGCCACACCCTTCACACTCTTCTGCACAATTCTCCCCTCCACCCAAGCACACCCTGCGTCATGGTGGACCTTGAACTGGGCCCTCCAACTGTATAAGCCATAGAGTATGGTAACCACCAATCATGTTTCCTTGTAATATAATTGATATGGTTTTGCACTTATCTGAATATTTTAGTTCCAAAAAAATTTATTTGGCCTATAGAATGAATTATAACTAAGTGTTAAAAGAATATTTTTAAACCTCTTTATATGGGTCTCATGAATGTGCACGGACAGAAGTCAAGTCTCTCCGAACATCGGCCTCCTTGCCTCCGTTAGCATATTCCCTGCTACCTTTAGAGTGAATTATTGGGAAAAATGTAAAAGGAGAAATTCTAAATTTCTAACAAGAAACTTATCTCAACCCCAGTAAAGCAAGCGATCCACATATGCACTTAGCAAAGAAGCAAAGGCCAATGTTTTAAAGAATCTATAGGTACTTGCGCGGGCTGGAAGAGGTGTAAAACAACCAGTATGTGACGCCTATGAATCTGGAACAAAGAGCAATAGACTGAGAAAGGAAACCGTGCAGTAAGAGGAGGTCAACAGGGCACTGACAGTGCAAAGAAGAAACCAGGCCTGAACAGAAACGGGGTAGGCCCAGGCTCCAAACGTCATCACACCCTCCTTGGAGCAAACAGACTTCAAGTTTACATCAGAATTTACTACACAACCTTTTGTAGGGAAAGTTGGTGGTCGGCAGGAAAAAGAAGAAAATAGGACCTCGTTGAGCTTCACTAAAGAAACTAACAGGAAATCTTCAGATAGGCAACTTTTGTCTCTGCAACTAGACTTGAGCAATTAGAAACACGAAGGTAAACAGAGAAAAAGCGGGCCCAAGAAGGCGCCAGGTAACATTACAATAAGAATTTATTCAGAAGAGTTGTCAGGGAGAACAATGAAGTAACTGGAAAAATGAGAAGACCAGAGTAAGCAACTATCAGAGAAAGTGCAACGCAAAACCATAAAGACTCATATCTAGAACATAAAAGGATACACAGCTATATATTTATATGCACATACATATAAGTTCTCATTCCAGGGTCACTAGGTTACTTCTATGAACCCCTCCCCTCCTTCACATTTATCCTTCTAAAAATGGCTGAATCAAAATACCAAAGAGACTGTAGCCAAAAGTGCCCGGGCTAGGGCTGAAGTAGTCAGACTGTGGCAAGTTCCAGGTGCCTGGTGCGGGGAAGGGACACCAGTCTCAGTGAGAGGAAGCTGAGAACACAGGTTCATGGGCATTCATCTCTCTGATGCCCCTTCCTCCACAGTAACTATCTCCTTCTCCTCCCCTTTCTTCGAATGAATCACTTTGTTTTAGCTGGCTTTTTTTTTAAACTTTTGTTTGTTTGTTTGTTTGTTTGTTTGTTTTTATGGCTGGCTTAGCCTGCCCTAAGGGCAGGGCTGGCACAGCATGTGGTGCCCGGGATCGAACCACGGTCTCTGCAGCTGCCTACAGGCGCTTTAGACCACTGAGCCATCCTGCCGGGCCCCCTTAGCTGGCTTTTTACTGGTGCTGAATTTGATGATCTTGGCAAGCTATGTGTTCCAGTAGAGCAGTAGCATGTAACACTCCTCCCCAACACACACACACACACCCTTGTTACATAGTAGCAAAATTATTTTCTACTGTTTAAAAGCTTACATATAGTCTGTGTAACACAGTCACCATTTAGGAGTAAACTTGGTCATTTTAAGCTATTCTTTTACATTCCTAAGAATGTCCCAAGATGAAAAAAAAAAAAAAAAAATCTGAGTATGTTTGTAGGTGCACAATTGAGACTTGATGAACTAGAGGTCTGTTATGTCCCAAAGCAGGCAAAGTCAGGTAAACAACCAGTTTCGTGCTCTCTGACAGTGTGTGTTATAACTTCATTCAGCTCTGAAATAAGGGAAATCCTATTGGTGGCAATCAGATGGAAATAATTCTTGGAGAACCTTAAAGCAGTATTTAAGGAGCATTATGTATCATTTCCTGGAAGGCCCAGACGCACGGAAATCTCCTAGCAAGCAGCGGCCTTATCTATTTAACCAGCAATGAGGCATACCAACGAGATTCCAAAAATAACAAAACCTAGAAATTTCTTCGTCCTGGAGCTGTAGGGAATCGTCTTTGCCATCTCCACTGAATAATCAACTAAAAGTGGAATTCCTGAGGAAACGCTGACCCTAACCAAGACAGAGAGAAATCAACTTCGTGTGGAGCCGCTGTGGCCAAAGGGGCTCACAGCTTCTACCCCGCAGAGATCAAGGGAAAGGAAACACTACACTTCATCCCAGAGTCTGACAGCTGCGCACCTCCCAGCCCCCTCGCCACACAGCTCTGCTGCAGAGATCAACGGCACGAGTCAATCCCTGGCTAATTGTTCCCTTAGCAGTGAGGAGTGAAGGCCGAGGAGAGCAACAGTCACAGTGGCATCTGTGAAAGCTTATTATGTGCTAACCACTATTAGGAGTGTTTTAATTTATAGTCGCACATTTATTTTCCCATAATATTATGAAGTAGGCACTAATGATGTACATTTCACAGATGTTGTAGCTGAGGTGCCGAGGACATAAATAACACATCCACAGCTACCAGACAATAGAAGACAAAACAGCTAAAACCGAGCTTTTGGTCACATTCTCAGCCATCACCTTTCCACCTCTGGGCAGACTGAGGTTGCCTGATTGCGGCCCATTTTCCGCATCTTAGGTTTCTCCCTGATCCCAGTAGGGATCGCACAGAGGAGTGGGAAAATGGACAAAAATGATCTGAGGGGAGAGATGTAAGATTGATTTGGCAAGCAGCTCTTAATTTATATACTTGCTAAATCGTGCTTTTATTCCCTTAAAAAAATTTATAAGAGAACAGAACAAATTTTAGTGGGAGGCAGGCAAGAAAATGACAAGAGACAAAGTAAATTATCAGTACATCACCTCACAAATGTAAGATATTCTTGGCAGTATTTAAAGCTGTGAGAAATTCAGTGAACACAGTTTTGCTCAGGCTAATTCACTGCTGATCTGTGGGGCACTTGGCCAGCGTGTTAACTCTGTAGCTTCTTGCAGTTGTTTTACCACCACGTCACTGGGCTCCTATGTGCCCCAGTTACCAAGGATGTTCTTGGGAATATCAAGGGAGTACCACTGGGGAGGTGCAGGTTACTGTGCTCAACATGGAAGAACAAGAGCCAAACGACTTCTCCACTGTAGGGCACTTCCTGCCTGTCACAAGCAAGTGCTCAGGCTACAAGGAGAATGGAAGTCGGTGCCCTACCATTAGAGAGTTTGTGTCTAGCAAGGGCTCCATAATCTTTTTCTGTAAATGGCCAAATAATAAATATATTTGGCTTACCAGGCCATCAATCTCTAGCTTAACAATTCAGCGCTACTGTAGTAGCCCAAAAGCTGCTATGGACAACACTGAAATAAATGGAAGTGGCAGCATGCCAACGAAACTTTCCTGAAAATAAAAAAGTGCATCGGGTTTGGTTCCAGGGCCATAGGTTACCCACCTTGGTTGTAGGAGACAGCTCAGGAAAGGCTTGTAGAAAGAACAACTTCTGGGTGCCTTAGGTCTTAGTCAGGGTTTACAAGGGAATAGATTTGATGCAGGATATGTAACTTATGGAATTATTTCATAAGATTCACCCAAAGAGTCAAACACAGAAAGGTGCAGGAGATCTGCCCATATACTCGAGACCCCCAAAAGTCCAGCTGAGAACCTGGATCCCATGGCAGTGTCCTCTACAAATCTAGGTAGAAGCCCAGAGCCCACAGCAATATCTCATACAAGTTTCTATGAAGTATCTGCACTGGGAAGGCCCCAAGGTCAGGGGTGGCCACCGAAAGTCTGTGCTAGCAGTATGAAGGATCTGTGCCTAGCAGGTTGAGGGATCTGCACTGCAGCTAGCAAGCAGTAACCAAGGTAAGGGCCAGAGCTGCTCTGAGAAGAACCTCAACCATCCTCAGCAACAGCAAGGACTCAAGCTCCTCTGACAATGAGAACAGCCGAATTTATTCCAGGGAAATCAATAAGCTTCTCCAGGAAACTCAACATCAGCACCACCTGCCTCTCCAGTTCTCCATGTCTGCTGTTGGTGACAAGCCTCAGGTGGGCCTTCCACACCAAGGACCATGCTGATTCAGTTCATCTGGGTGTTACAAAATGACCATTAGTTAGTTCACCACACCAGGTGACTTCATGTTTTGATCTATTGTCTATTTTTGAACAACCCTTGTCCGGCTATCATATCTTTGACTCTTGCTTAATTCCCTGAGATATTATAGCTGTTACTTCATGGAGTTCTAGGACAGACTATCATTGGGGACAATCTCTAGCCAGTTGATCTTTTATATCCCTATAAGCATCTTCCCTGGGAATTATTTCTTTGTCTTTGAAATCCAGCAAGCCTGTTTGGATATGCCTTTGTGATTCCTTTTAGAAAGGTCTTTTCTTTCCACAGTACACATGTTAGTTCATTTTTAAGTACTGGTATGACAAGTACTATATGTCATACTATTTTCTATTAAGCTGTCTTCTTCTAGTTTTAAAACTTTCAACACATCATCTCTTGCTTTTATGTTTGTGTTTCTTCTAATCTTCAGCAGGATAATACTTTTGATTTAGTAGTTACTTTTACGACTATAATTTATATATTACCTATTCTTTCTTCACTGTAAAGAAGGGTAATACTCATACCTCCTTCATTTTTCTGTCCTTTTTATTCTACTTCTCCAATATCAGTCCATTATTTTACTTAATGGGTACTTCGGGGATGTTCATTTATGTGGCAATTTAATATTTACTATTCAATGTTTCTTTTTGTGTTTTTCAGAGGTTATATTTCATGTCTCTCCATATTTATACTGTCTGCTCAGAACTGAACATTTTTGTCATGTGTTGAATCTTAAATCCTTGATATCATGAGACTGGGCCTTTTAGGAGGTAATTAGATTAGGAAGGTGGATCCCATGGGAGTGTAATTAGTGTCTTATAAGAAGAGACAGGAGGTATATGTTTCTTTTACCCCAAGTGAGAATGTAATATAAAAACGGTCACTTGCCAAGCAGGGAAGGGGCTTTCACTAGACACCGGGCTTCCTGGTGCCTTGGTCTGAACCTCGTAGCCTACAGACCTGTGGAACAAAGTCTTTATTTAGCTGTTATTTCTCCCCTGCTTTGGTACCAGGCACCAAACTTTAGCCAACGTGCGACATTCTGTTAGACAGAATGTAATGTAAGACATTACTCTCTGAGGCATTGTATTTCTATTTTGTGCAGTAAAATAATAAAATTCATTTCATTTTTAGTAGAAAATCTCATTGTAATTTTTTACCATATTGATAACAACATTTTTTTGAACAGGTGTTTTTCTCTGCCAGCTATATCTTTTGTCTTCTATTACTTTCTCTCATTTACTCCTTCTATGAGTCCCGTGCTAAACGTTTCCTTAATCATCACTGAGGCTGGCACTTCCCGTGACGACTATATTTACATTATGTAGATTTCCTGTTCCATGTACACTGGGTTACTGTTTTATTTTTCTTGTTTGTATGTGTGCACACACTGTGTGTGTGTGTCTGTGTGTGCGTGTGTGTCTCTCTGTGTGTGTGTGCTCATTTATGTGTGTCTGTGCCTGAGGACTGATCTTTTCTTTCCAGCTAACACAGATGGACAATTGCTGAGGTTTTTGCAACAATAGACTTTTTCTCTCTGACTGCCAAAGAAACAGCTTGCTACCCGCAAAGCTGACTTACCTGCGTAATTTCCCCCTTCACCTCATCTTCCTTTTTCTTGAAAGGAATCCCAGGCTGAGCAGGTGCCACAAGCACCAGGATGTAGATTTCTTTTCGCCTTTCACTTTGCACAAGGCACCTGGTTCTGGCTGGCTCTGAACCCTGTAGCAGCACACCTCTCCCTGCTCCTTGCACAAACTTTGCTTGAACTCTGCTGCTTCCGGCGAGCTTCCACTCATTTGTAATTTATATTTTTAAAATATATTTTTGTTTTGCTGATAACAAAGTGTGGTAGTTTTCCCTAAATTTATTTTCCTTGGGAAGATTGCTAAGAAGCAAAGATGGGACAGTGGACCTTACCATGTTCAAAACAAAAATCATTCCAAAATATATTCTTTGCAAAGACAAAGGAGGGTAGTTGTGATGACAAGAGCCGGACCGAGGAGCGCCATGTTTTTGTGGAAAAGCAACTTCCTTCACTATCGTAAGGGGAGGGTGTGATCTCCTTTATTCCACTTAGAGTGTCCCATGAGGTCACAGACTGTACTGAGATTGAAATAAATGTTTTATTGTCACCTGCTTTGTTATTTTATCTTATTGTCTTAATACAAGTCCATGCATATACCCTTTTTTGCTAGCTGAATAACATTCTTTTCTTTACTACTGTGTCATTTCCCTGCTTCTTTTTCTCAGTAGTGAACTCCCTCCTCTCTCCAAAATGACCAACCATTCTAGCCTCGCCCTCATCTTCAGGTCATTTACAAAAGTCGCACTCCTTGTTTTCACATTTGTCTTCTTACTCATAATTCATACACAGAGATGTGTACCACTTTTGTTATTTAGTTTGTAGTTGTTGGTTTTCAGGGAATATATATTTTTTCAGCTTAATAGAAACTACTAAATTGTTTTCTGAGGCAGAAACGTCTCATGTTCCCACCAACAATATATGAAAATCTAATTTTCTCCACATGCCCCCCATAAATATTTAAATTATTTATCTCTGATTTATATTATTTGCCTTATCAATCTTGGGACAACTTCCTCCTTTTTACAAAACAGTGCTATAAAATACATGGGCAGAGAAATTTAGAAGGGAAGTTGTGGGGTCATGAGGTCTCCTATATGCAGTTTAGGAAGCACTAATTCAGTAAATACTTTGCTAGAAATCTGCTGTAGGTGCAAAACCCATATAAAGCACAAGCCAAAATTTAAAATATGTACCTTTGCCCCCTCAAAGCATACAGTCTGCATGACAATAAACACTAAGTTGGTGTCTCATTTTTAAAAGGGTTAGAATTTATTTCGTATTCCCATGTGACTTCCTGAAGCCTCAGTTTTTGTCATCTACAAAATAATTTCGACTATCCTGTGTATGACTTGGGAGTGTTTTATAACTTAGTTGATGCATGTAAATCACTTAGCTCCATTGTGCACAGAATATTGACTTGCTAATGGTAGGCGACATGATCGCTATTAGAGTTTATGTTTCAGAGCAATGTGTTATAAGGTAACACAGGTAGATGGGAGCCAGGAGGGGAAGACTTTGAATATGAGGTTGGAAAAACTGAGCTTTTAAAATATGAGCTCTCAAGAAAAACAGTGATATAGTCACAGTGATGTTCTAGGAAGATTTCGGTGTTGGGGAGTAAGTTGGGGAACAGAAACCAACAGCAAAATGCCCGCCACTCAAAGGCTTCCTCATGCACAAACGTATCTCCAACCTTCTGATGGCACAGCGTTGGCACTGACCAACTGAGGTAGGTCAGCGAGTCCCCAGAGAGGACGGTGGCTGTGAACAACCATGCTGCAATTCCAGGGCAACCCACATAGGAGCTCCGGTCCTGAACCAGAGAGCACATGCCAAATAGCTTGCACAGCAGGGGTTTTCTTACTTTACACACAGGAAAGAAACCTGCAGGAAGACAGTTCTGCAACTGGTTGATCACTCAACTTGACAGAAACTTCCAAGGCCCACCCAGGTTCCTCAGAGCTCACTTTCTTCACTGCACTCTGATCCAGGGCCTTCTGATGGCCAGCATACGTGCAGCTTTCCAGCCACAAGAACATCTCCATCCTCATACAGGGATGGCTAGAAGCAACAAGGAAAGGGGTCATGGATATAATTTAGTAACATAAGTGACTGCCTGGCAAGTGCAAGGTACTGAGTTGGATCCCAGGTACCCCTCAATAAAATAAATGAAAAAAACAGTAATAAGGTAAAAACATGTTGGGAACAGTATTTAACCAGAGTTGCATATTGCGAAGAAGTTAGTAAAGCACAGTAGACTCCTGAAATTAGCAAACTTTTATTGCAAGTTACATTCCTAGAGTACTTTGAAATTGTGAAAATCTCAAACTTCACATATGGTCAGAAAAATGCCTATTTTTATAATTTGAACCCTATGTCTCCCATAGGCATATAATTTGATTTAATAAAATGCTATGTTTATAAATCCTCAGAAAGTACAGGGAAATTTGAAGGCATCTTAGGGCTTTATTTTTCTGTTTTTTGTTTTGCAGTACCAGGGATTGAACTCAGGACTCTGAGCTTGCCATGCAAGCACTTATTCTACTGAGCTATCTCTTCCAGTCCTTTCTTAGAGCTTTAAAAAGAACAAAACTAAGAACAATCATGACAATTACACTGGGTGTAGCAGCCATTACCCTGTGGGACTGTGGAGCCTCTGGCAGGGACAAGTTACAGGGCAACAGCCAATCTGCAGCAAGAACTAAATAACGTTCTCAGATTATCACTTGCAACCTCCTGCCCAAAAAAATAACTGTGGAGGATTTTTTTTTTCTTTTTGAGGCAGGGTCTCGTTATGCAGTTCAGGCTGACCTTGAGCTTGCTTTTGTAGCCCAGGTTGGTCCCAAACTTGCACTGATCCGCCTGCCTCAGCCTCCCGAGTGCTGGGATTACAGGCATGTGCCACCACACCCGGCTGTGGAGGATATTTGAGACTTCTGTGATGTTGCAGGACCATGAACTCTGAACTGAGAACTCTGGGCTGCAGGCATACACTGCTAGGTTTCCTTACCCCTTGAGTGAGGTCCTCTGTCCACACCTGGATTCCACTGCCCACACCAAAGATCAGTGGGTTGTAGTGCATGCATGCCTGTGCCATGGGTAGCTTGTTGCACTGGGGATAAGAGTGACTGGAGGTAGCTGGTTGCTTGAATATGCACAGTTACTGCTCAACTATGATGAATAATTGATACTACTTATGTAGACTTCGAAAATTATTGCCATCAACTAATTTATTTCATCGCATTGAAAGAAATTTATCTGTGAATTTCTTTAAAATATTTTATACACAAAGGCAGCTGATTTCTGTGAGTGAGAAAAATGTCAAAGTGCCTTTGGCTTTTTGGGAACCACAGTAGCACTGCTTTTCGCGGGGTTCGAGAACATACTCTATGTGAGGCGTGTGCATGGCTTGCCGATCCAGGGAAGCCTTTGGTTTTCTAAGAAAAAATTTTATTGCAAGTTTTTTCTCATTATGAAAAGCTTGGAACCAGTAGAACATCATACAGAATACACAAATGTCTTTGTACAGTTAAACTTTTTGAGGAATTTGCATCCGTGGCATTTCGTCATAGATTAATAGTTTATCAATAATTAATTCCCTAAATCTTAACAAAGAAATCTTACAAGTACCTCAAGGCTGGTGTATATAATAAAGATTTATAAAATTGCTACACCACAAATTAACTATTACAATTTTTATACCGTTTCAGTCTTTTCCTTAAGGAATTGTAATGTGATGTCTTCTGATCTGCTAAATCAACCCTTTTCTTCACATTATGGTACTCAAAGATGTCTTGAGTAGTCGCACAAGCTTCTGATGTACGTACTACCAGAGGCTTGAGCTGCCCAATGGGACAATCAGGCAACTCAGATCAGAGCACCAGACAGCAAGACATGAATTCTGGCCCCACTCATGCATGTGCTCAGTACACTCTGCTTACTCCCAGCCTTTCGCCATCACTGCATTTTCTTACTGCTGCTTCCCAGCATCACCTCCCAAATAAACTGAAGTATCTTTCTGAGGGTTTGCTTCTTGGAGAGGCCAACCTAAAATAAAGTGGGTAAAAAAAATAAAATAAAATAAAGTGGGTAGACTTTCATCTTGGGGTCTACTCCCTCAGATAAAAGAGTCAGGCATTTTCCTCCTTTCTTGAGGCAAGAAAATAAGTTCAAGAAGGCCCAAGAGCCCTTTTTCTTGGATATTATTAGCTATACCATGGTCACATGTCCATGCCTAATGATAAACTAATTATAAGAGAAATGAGACAACATATCATGCTTTAGAGTAATAGTAATCCTTAACCGAGGAGTGCTAACATGGGTATAATCAAAGAAGACAGAAGAACGGCTCTCAGCAGGCCCCAACAATTTTACATAGAAAAGTCTTTTGTAATCTGAGCAGGAGGCAATGAACACATCCAGCAGTTTGAATGGCAGAGAAAATCTTCATCTAGCTCGCGGCCAGCATTCATCATCCTTTAAATTTTGAATCTTTCATCTTCCTTCTAAAAACATGAGAAGATTTAGTGTTCAACTCTGTGATTAACCTACCATGAATCTGATCTTCCTATTTCTTACGTGAAATGGGATTAACACATCTTAATTGCCCATAATAGGCACAACATGTTTTGCAATGATCAGGCATTCTTATTGTTCTTTCCCTTCACTTATCTGAGTACTCAAATGTATGTCAGAAAGGGCTGAGGGGACCAACCATTCAGGACTCCACTCCTGTCCCTCTCTCAGACAGGAGCTTTCTTTCCCTCAATAAATATGTTCTGCTCATAAATAAAAAAGGACTGGGGGGGGTAGATTCACCACACAAAAGCTCTTGGGTACACACCCCAGCTGCCATCCTCACATCCACATGGACACTGCTAACATAGGCAGATCATGGCTGTCTCAAAGTTATTTATTAATATCCAGATAGTCTGCTTGGGGATAGGAGGTGATGATTGATAACTCAGGCCATGAAGGACTTCAGAGACAGAATCTAGAGTACATTCCATTTTCTTTGAACACCTAATTGGAATGATCAAAGTTTCCTTGGAGCTACTTCAGGCAGGATTTTGACCCAACCTGGAACCTTGCTGCCACCTTGCTTAACCTTCCTTAAATCTTAGGGGACTACAGTACACAATTCACCAAAATTTCCTCCCAGAGGTGGGACCCTCCATGGAGGCCACAAGAGCAAATTTCTAGTGCACTGCACCTGTCACATTTCGCTGCAGATGGAGAAGCCCAGTGTTTCCAGAGCCCGACTATTGCTGTGCTGGGGCATGTGGCAGCTGCTGAGAAAGACCCTGCTGCGGATGTTGCCGGTGATATGCAAGAGGGGCACAAGGGGACAGAATTTGCCTTCAGCTGGTGCTCTTTTGTCTTTGTCACTGTGGAAATAAATTGGTTTCGCTTTTTATTTTCTACTTTGAAAGTCTTTTAAATTCTAACAAGCTCATGGAGCTGGTTCGTTTTGCCACCCCAATCCAAGTCCATTAACACCTGCTCTACATTTCCGCCTAACCTCCCGCCCCTTCTCAAGCCAAGCAATCATTCATGTTCAGCGAGTCCTGTAGAAGGAGGTACCCAGAGGTGCCTGATCGTTCCTGTTGAAGGGGAGACTCAGTGAGAGCGTGTCAGCCAGCTCAGCATCACTCAGAGATTGTCTGCTTGTCAAGTGGTCCTGCTGTGTCATTGGGATGACAGCCAGGAAGACAGGCCATTAGGAAGCAGCCACCTTTTGGCTATTAGTAATAGTGAAAGCTACAGAAGTGAGCAGTGTAGGTGAGCCTAGGCCTTAAAAACAAATGGCTTACTATAGAGAAAAGGGACAAAGCAGATGCATGTCCAGGCACCATCTCATTTAAGAACCAGGCATTATTCAGTAAAAGACTTGAAGGATTCTGCCGCTTTCTACCAGTGCCTTATTTTCCCTGTTTGCTATTTTACTTCCTGTTTTCACATGCTATTATGAGGAAAGTCTGATGTATAAGGCATTTGTGGTCGAGAACATGAAATGGAGGATGACAGAGCAGAAGGACTGAGTCATGTCTGAAATTGATTTGAGAGAGAACAGAAACCAAAGAATAGAGTGAGTGGCGATAGCTATAAGGAAAGAGGAAGTTAAAATGAGACTCTAGGATGTCTCTGGGAAGAAACAGCCAGTGGAGAAAGGTGTCTATGTCTCCAGAAAGGCTTGCACAACTCACAACAAAGCCAGAACCCTGGGGAGCACCACGTCTATAGCAACTGCACTGCTTTCTCCTTAGACCTGCATGGTCTGATGCGGCACCCACCTGCCAGGATGGCTACTGAGCACTTGAAAGATGATGGCCTCTTGGAGCTGAGACAAACACCAGATTTTGAAGATTTCATACAAGAACCAAAAAAGACATTGCTGTTGATTAGTTATTTTCATATTGCATCTTGAAATAATAATAGATTTACTATGGTGGGTCCAATACAATATGATTAAAATTAAACTCATTCTTTCACTGATTGTAATGAGACTCACACTGGACATTGTTACAGGCACTACAGATCTAGCCAAAGAAGTGCAGAACAGCGAAGTTCAGAGCTGACAGATCGGCTATATCAAAACTTTGCTCTCTTTGTGTCTTTTGCTTCCCTAGGAAGCACTGAACTCAACCACAGCAAAGCAGTGACACAGGAAAATTTTGGCCCTAACACTGAAAAGCATCCCAGAAGACAAACATGACTTCATTTAATACATTTAACTCTTCTTTTTTGACTCCAAAATAGAATGAGCTTTGGGGGTTGCTAAACTCACAGGAAATAGGTAGCAGGAAAGAGGTGCCAATTCCCTTCTCTGTCCTGATTGCTTTTGCTCCCATCAAAGTGGAAATTCTCATCTTCCTGTTGACCCAGACACAGACCTGGCACTGTGGACATGAGCATCACCATGGGAGGTGCTGAGAGTTTTCCCTTTTGTGCCCAAGTGCCAAACACACAGACACTGCATTACTCATTCTCAGAAGGCAATTTGGATATCCTAGCAACAAACTGCTCTATTTGCTTGGGTGCAGAAGCTTTTCTTAATCCTATTCACTTATTATTGGAATTTACAGAACACTATATAAATTATGGTAGAATAGAGTTTTTAATGTTTAAAAACCTTTTTAGTGTATATTTTTCTTTTTAAATAATACTTGTCTAGTTCATAAAGAATGAATGATTCATGCAGTGGATAGCACTTGCCCCTGATGATCTCCCAGCCTAATTGAGACAGATCTGTTAAGAAAAAAAAAAGGCAGGGTGGTAGGATAGCTCAGGGGACGAAGTGCCTGCTTAGGGAAGTGTAGGAACCAGCGTTCAATCCTTGGCACCACATGCCACTCCAGTCCCGCACTGAGCTAGCCACCTGGACCAGGTATGGTGGCACATGCCTGTAATCCCAGTGCTGAGGAGGCAGAAAACATGAGGATCACTACGAGTCTGAGGTGCACAGTGAAACCTTGTACCAAATACATAAACAATAGCAACAAAAAGAAAAGGCTTCCCAGTGCCATGACAGAAATCTGTACAAAATACAAAGCATATAGAATAAAGAGGAACATTCTCCTCAAAAAGATCAGGAACATTCTTCAGGGCCTCTGAGTTCCCAGCACTCATTTCTGTCTTTTCAGTGTACTTTCCCAAGACTAAGTCCTAAGTCAGCCTGTCTGAATGCTTCAGAGAAGTGTCAATTCCATGTGGATAAACTGTCCTCCAGAGTTTAAAAACTTCACTCTTCTCCCACCACTCCTGTCTTAGTTACTTTTTACTCGTTGCTGGGACAAACACCCAACACTCAAAATGAAGGAAGGAAAGGTTTATTTAGCTCACAGTTCATGGAGGTTTCAATCCATATTCAGCTGGCCCAAGGCTGAATGGAACAGGGCAGAGAGCATCCAGTTCATGGTGGTGGAACAGCAACAAAATGGTGGCAGAGGTAGCCAACCAAACAGGGCAGCTGAGAGCAATAGCTACAGCTTTAGTCTGTCTCTCTGTCACTCTTTATATTACATTCAGGCTCTCTTCCTTAGGATATCTGCCCTAGACCACACTCATAGTCCCAGACCTGCTCAGACAGATCATCCCATCAATACTAAAACAAATAATCCCACGGATCATGAATCAAGCCTCAATCTATAGAAGTCCCCGCCCAATGACTCCATGGGGCTTTGGGGAAACAACTAGACATAAACCATAACAACCCCCAAATGCCTTCTGTTTTACATCTCAGTAAATGGCACCACTACCCATTCAGTTCTAAGCCACGATCCGAGGTCTCTCTTCACTCCTGCTCACCAGCCCTCCCGTCCATGTGTGAGTATTGCTAGTGCTGAGCCAGCACCGTCTCTGCCTGTGCTACCGCAGCCTCCCTTCTCATGACCTCCCTTGCTCTGCTCCTTCTCCTCCACTGTAATTTCCAGCTAGCAGCATGCATGAACTGTGACAAACATAAATCTAACCATCTTGAGGTACGATAAAAGAAAGAAACGTAGGTAGAAAGGAGACAAAAAGAATCGTAACTTCAAAAGTGTATTATCACGAAGACCACAACTTCTGGGACATAACTGAGTCACCCACAGCTTTCCATATCAACATTCCCTTGTTTAATTTAGGCTTCTTTCCTTCCAGACCTGTCATGGCTCAAATTCCCTAAGAACACTGTTATTATATAAATTGGCTAAGTTCGGAAAGTAAAGAGTAGGACCCTAATCCTAACATAAATGAACAGGTTGAGAGGAATCCAAGATTGTTTCCATCTGAAACAAAACCTGTGCTCATATCTATGAAATGAACCCTTGCCCTTCTGTATTCTATGCAGAAGTTTGTCATGGTGCTAGTAAGACTTTTTTATAATAAGCAAACGAACTGGTCTGTCTCACTCAATTAGTCTGGGAGATCATTAATGGCAAGATATCTGTTAAAGTTCTTGCATACTGCATAACCATGTAAGTGTAAACCCTCTCTTATTATCACGTTACTTTTCTGCTTCTACTTTTCAGATCTCCACTGAACATGAAATAAAATTCTAAGTATGTGTCTTTTTACACAGACAAAGAAAAATACTACTTATACAATGATAACTTAGGGACCAGGGAGATAGCTCAGTGGAATAAATGCTTGCCTGGCAAGTGCAAGGTCCTGAGTTCAACCCCTGGCACAGTAAGAAAAATCATCATAATAATAAAAGGTGATAGATGGAAGTCCATAACTTTTGTTCCTTAAATGAAAGTGAAAAGAAGACCAATAGAATTAGGAAAGGTATTTGAAAAACGTATCTGGCAAAGATGTTGTAGCTACAATAAGAATTCAGAAAAAATCATAACAAAAATAGTGGCAACTCAGAAGAACAATGAGACAAATAGTTCAACAAATGTGCAACAGAAGACAGAATCCACACGGCCAAATAGAGACCCAAGAAGGGTCAATCTTATTTGTCACCGCATATTAATTAAAGCCATGTTGTACCACCACTACATCCAATAGAAAGACCAAAATGTAGAAGGCAGATGGAATAATGCCATGGTGGGGGGACTGTGGCACAAGTGAAATACTCGCACACTGCTAGGAAGAGCTCAAGTAGGTACTAATTGTCTGAGAAACTATTTGGCCAATCAAGGCAAGCATAAGATTACCCTTTGAAACACTATTCACAAATGTGCCCAAATTAAAAATTAATGCCCATCAATGGTAAGTGAATAAATCATTTTGACATCATACAATGAAACACCAAATGACAATAAAAGTGAATTCAATCAAAAGAAAACTGTGGTCAAATCTCTAGCTCACATTCCTGGGGAAAACTTACCAAGAAAGTAGCTGCCCACAATTTGTGATAACCAAGTCATGGAAACAACCAAAATGCTCATCATCTGAAGAATGGTTGAAAAAGATGTGGTATTTTCATAAAATGGGATATTACTTAGCTATAAGACATGATAAACTGGAAGACTTCACATATGCATGGATGTGTCTTGACATATACTCATAAGTGAAATAAACCAGACCTACATATGCAAATATCTTATAGTCTCCCTAGCATAAGGACTCAAAAGAAGAAATAAATAATTAAATTTTGGGCAGTACCAGGAATCAATCTCAGGACCTTGCGTTTTCTGCATCCTCAACCCCTATAATTTTTGTTTTTGGAAGAGTGGCTTAAATACAAAATGTATTTGGAGGAGGTAAAAAAAAATTAATGTTTATTGAAAGTGTCAATGTTTAATTGATCAATCTTGCATACCTATATCTACTAATCTAAACTGATTTGATGATGAAAATGTATAATACAACCATTGTTAAATTTTTCTTCTTTTGAAATTCTGTACTATATGTATTCTTACTTGTTACTGTTTTTCTATCTTTGTTTCTGCTGTTTTTACTTTTTAAAATAAAATTAAATCTATTTTTTTAAAAAAGAAAGTGGCTGCAATGTGATTTGCTTACACTACATTTAAAAACAGGAAATGTTAGTCAAGGTTGTTAGAAATCAAGGTTGTTAGTCTTACCCTGGGCCCACCAAGCCTAGGAAGTATCAAGTGAGTGCTTCTACTATTTTCTGTTCCTGATTCCGGTGTTGATATATTAATTTGTTGGGTATGAGAATAATTTCAAAAAAGTATGCTTGTGGATTATTTATGCTTCTTAAATAAAAGCCCTTTAAAATTTATAAAAATTCAGACTCCCGTCTACCACCTATAAAGCGCTCAGCTTTTCTCCACCTCTCCCTGAGAACCCCTCTCTACCCCATCTACTTTTTCCTGCTGCAAGGCAATGGAGCGTTTTTCATCTTCTCAGACACACAGAGCTTTTTGTCACCTCAGGTCCCTCACTTACTTTGTCTGCTCATTCTAAGTGCTCCCCCTTCCATTCTTACCTCTCTACTCCAATTCACTTTACACCTGAGCTGAGATGCTTCTTCTTGATTGCCAAGGCCAAACTAGGTTTCCAGCTGCTGTTTTCTACCATGAGCCTTTATAGTCTTCTTTTTAAAGCACTTCTCACAAATTACATTATTTTATTTGTCTATGTAATTTTGAGAGTTGTCCCCCTGGTTAGAATACTAGCTTCATGATTCAGAACATACCCTATACTGGTGTAAGAACTCATCTCTTCTAATCCCAACACTATTTCAATTTTAAGACTTAAAGAAAGAAGTCTGTGTCCTGGGATAACCATTAGTCCTGGGCACAATGAGCTGATTAGTCACACTAGTCAGAATGCTGCCTTCTGCCACCTAGGGGAGATAGATAGATAGATAGATAGATAGATAGATAGATATAGATAGATATAGATATATTTCAGCATCTCACTATGCAGTACAACTCATAGTGATAGTTTTGTTTTCAGCCTCTCCCTGTAGATAGATAGATAGATAGATAGATAGATAGATAGATATAGATATATATAGATATATTTCAGTATCTCACTATGCAGTACAACTCATAGTGATAGTTTTGTTTTCAGCCTCTCCCTGGTACCGAGATTATAGGCATGAGCCACCATGGCCAGTGCAGACTTCATAGTTTTTTAAACAAATAAGTAAAAACAACGTGTTCTGCATACATTAAAAAAATTAGAATAGAATAGAATCAGAGCAAATAAACAATCTTATGTTTCATCTTAAACTCCTAGAAAAAATAAGAGTAAGTCAAGTCCAAAGCCCAAAGAATACAGGAAATTATAAAGATAAGAGCAGACATAAATGCAGTGGAAGTGAATACAGCACAAGGAATTAATGAGTTGAAGAGTTGATGCTTTGAAAGAATAAATAAAATTGATAGGTCCTTAGCAAACCTCATTAAAAAGGTGAAAGAGTAATTCAAATTCATGCAGTGAGGAATGAAAGGGTGAAATCGCTACAGACCCTATAGAGAATGAGAAGATTATCAGTACCTATTTCCACAATCTTTACTCTCACAGAATGGAAAACACTGAAGAAATGGACAGATTACTAGATACATATTAGGAGCTGAGGAGATAGTTCAGGGGCACAAGTGCCTGCCTGGCAAGTAAAAGGTCCTGAGTTCAATCCCCAGTTCTGAAATAAATAAATAAATAAATAAATAAATACAATAAAAAATCTGAATAACCTAGTATCAGTCAATGAAATTAAAAATGAAAGAGGAAAAGAAAAAAAAGCTCCCAACAAAGAAATGAGAAAAGGACTCAACCAAAAAAAACAAAAGCAAAACAACAAACAAACAAACAAACAAAAAAAAACTACAACCCTATCTCCTATCTCTCTAACGAACATAGACACACAAATTCTCAGTAAAAATACTAGCAAAAAAATGCAGCAAATCATCAGTGAGATTATACAACACACCCAAGTGGGATTTAACCCAGGAATGCAAGGATTTCTTAATATAGGCAAAACACCATAAATGTAACATACCATATTATCAGAGCTAAAGACAAAGACCACATGTTCAGCTCAATAGATGCACAAAAAGCTTTTGACAAAATCCAACACTCCTTATGTTAAAAAACACTACAGAAAATCAGAATGAGTGGTCTTTGCTTCAACTTAATAGAAGCCATCTATGACAAACCAACAGCCAATATCATTCTTAACGGACACAAATTGAGATCCTTCACTTTAAAATCAGGAACAAGACAAGGATGTCCACTGTCACCAGTCCTGTTCAACATGGTTCTGGAAACATTATCTAGAGCAATTAGACAAGAGAAAGAAATAAGAGGAATAATGATTAGAAAGAAAAAAGTGAAATTATCATTACTTGTAGATGACATGATGCTGTACACAGAACTTCCCAAAAACTCCACTAAGAGACTTGTAGATTTAATAACCAAATTCAGTAGCATAGGAGGATACAAAGTTACCACTCAAAAATCAGTATCATTCCTGTATGCAAAGAGCAAACATAATGAGAAAGAAATTAGGGAAACCACACCTTTCACGGTAACAACCAAAAATAAATAAATAAATACAATATTTAGGAATCAGTCTTACAATGAAAATAAAAGATCTATGCAGTAAAAATTATACTACTTTGAAAAAAGAGATTGAAGAGGATTTCAGAAAATGAGAAGATATTTCGTGCTCCTGGATAGGAAGAACTAACATTGTGAAAATGGCCATATTCCCAAAATTGTTATGCGGATTCAATGCAATACCAATTAAAATACAATTACTATACCTACTCTGATAAAATCTGCATGGTACTGGCCAAAAAAAAACCCCAAACAAACAAACAAAAAAAGAGCTGAGGATCAATCATGAGATTAGAATATGCAGATAGAATTACATGCACACTCAACCACCCTATTTTTGACAAAGGGGCCAAACATATTTGCTGGAAGAAATAGAGCTTCTTTAATAAATGGTGCTGGAAATACTGGCATTCCACATGCCAAAGGCTTAAAATAGATCCATGCCCATCGCCTACACAAAATGGATCAAAGATTTAAATAATAAAACTGAAACACTAAATCTTCCGGAAGAGAAAGTAGGTCAAAACCTTAAGGATATAGGGGTAGGTAGAAAGTCCCAAACAAAAATTAAACTGTACAGGAAACACTTCAAAGAATCAACAGGTGGGATCTCATCTTTTTGAAAACTTTCTGCACATCAAAAGAAATCACCAACAGAGTAAAAAAAAAAAAAAAAAGTGAGAAACAATTATAGTAGACTGTCCTTCAGATAAGTAACTCCAATTAGAACATATAAAGAATTTTTAAAAATCAGGCCTCTAAAATTCGAAGGCCCAATCCATAAATGGGCATCTGAGATAAATATGAACTTCACAAATGGCAAATAAGTACATGAAAAAAATTGAAAATTATTGGTCATTCAAGACATGCAAATTAAAACAATACTGAGATGCCATCTTATATAAGAAAGAATGGCTATCATCAAGAATCTAACCAACAACAAATGATGGAGAGGATATGGGAAAATGGGCCATGGGGCTGGTGAGATAGCTCAGTGGACTAAAGCACTTGCCTAGAAAAGCTTAGGCAAGTGAGAGGACCGGGGTTTGATCCCTGGCACCACATGCCATGCCAACCCTATCCTCAAAGGTAGCTGAGCTGGCGAGAGTCCAGGCATAGTGGATCAAACCTGTAATCCCAGAACTGGGGAGGCTGAAAGAAGGAGGATCACCATGAGTGCAAGTTGTGTAGTGAGAGCCTGTAACAACAAAATATATTAATAAATAAACAAACAAATAAACAAATAGAAAAGAAAGAGGAACGCTTCTCCACTGTTGGTAGGAGTGCAGGCTGGTAAAATCATTGTGGAAATCAATATGGAGATTCTCCAAAAAGCTAGCATTGCAGGTCACATTCGAACTAGCTATTCCCCTCCTAGATATTTTTCCAGAAGAATTGAAATCATCAAACCACAGCAATATGTATGCACCCATGTTTATATTTGTTTATATTTGGAAACAACCCAAATGTCCATCAACTGAGGAATGGATCAAAAAGTTTTGTTATTTTTATATAATGGAGTATTATTCAGCTATAAAAATGGATAAGTTCAAGGGTTTTGTAGATAAATAGATGCAATTAGAGAATGTATTGGTAAGTGAAATAAATCAGATCCACTTGTGCACATATCATATTATCCTGCTGGTGTGAAAATCTTAAAGAGTAATTAAAATCTAAAAGGTAAAACAGATTTTATGAAAGGAAACGAAATTGTTCAATGGGAAGGAAAAAACTGGGATGAGGAAAAGGACAAATGAAAGAAGGGGAAAAGATATATCTAGATATATATGAGGAATAGTTTGGATAATTGTATAGTCTATTTCTGCTGGTATTTTGAAAGGTGCAATCAATGGATACATTTTTTTTTTCTTTTTCCTCTGATTTTTTTCTTCTCTTGAATTTCTCAAAACTTCTTTGTTATCACTTTGTATTTTTTTCTTTAAATAAATTTTACACATTTATATCTGATAATCTCAACAACTAATTTGACAATAGCATCATTGTGGAATTCTTATTACTTTGCTTAGTGA
Organism: Myocastor coypus; assembly: GCA_004027025.1. Classification (NCBI taxonomy): domain Eukaryota; kingdom Metazoa; phylum Chordata; class Mammalia; order Rodentia; family Myocastoridae; genus Myocastor; species Myocastor coypus. The sequence goes on from PVJA010011517.1 coordinate 49,087, forward strand.
AATTTCATATGATTTCTATTGATTTTTTTTATCACTACTTTGTATTATTTTAAAAAAGAAGTAGAGACTTGAATAGTGATCACTAAAACTAGGAAGGTAGCAGGGTGGTGGAGAAAGACAGAGGTTACACAATGGATGTAAAAATAAGACAAAATCGTTCTACTTTTCTACAATGAGAGTACACAATAGGCTACAGTATTATATGATATATCTCTAATTAGGTATAAAAAAGAGTTCAAATTTTTCCAACACAAAGAAATTATAAGTGCTTGAACCTGGGTATGGTGTTAATCTCAGCACTCAAGGGACTGACCAAAAGGATAATGATGAATTTAAGGCCAGTCTTGGATACACAGTGAATTCAAGACTAACCTGAAATACGTAGCAAGACCCTGTCTCCAATATATATATATATATATATATATATATATATATATATATATATATATATATATATATGTTTACTATAGATATTTGAGGACATGTTAATGCTAATTATCCTGATGTAGTCAACACACATTATATACATATGTTGAATTGTAATTTTAACCATAAATATGTACAGATATATGTTAAATAAAAGTGGAAGTAAATAAAATAATCTAAAAATTATATAGTGAAATGTCTACCTATGACCTGAGACTTCTCAATCTCTGAATAAAAGTTGACCAAACCAAATAATTTTAGTATTTTCTTCCACAAAACTGCCAGCAACCTTTGCACAACCAGTCATCTCTAACCAAAAGGCATGTTTGATTACTCACTATAGGTCTAGTACTAAAAGCACAGGGACGAATACAACACAGTCTCTCAAGCTGGAAGAGCTTATGTATGGGTTATCCACAGACACCTAAAACTCCATCTTAATATCTACAGTAAGGGCTAAGATTATAAAATTCACATTGTCCCATGGTGGAAAGTGATGCACCCATTGTCTGAGACATATTATTTTCCATAGTTAGAAGGTCATGAACTGAGAAGATGGAGCAAAAGCAAGAAAGCAGTGATGCAGGCATGGGACCGTTATCCAGCACGGAGTGAATGCATCTCTGACCATGGAGTGGCATGATGTCCAGCCCCTTGATTTTAGGTAACTAAGTTAGATAGAAATTAATAGGCAATCAGACAACGACAGGTTCTCAAAAAAAAGTTAATGTACAAGATAAGAAAACATCGAAGCCATCCAAAGAAGGCAAAGTCTTGAAATTAAGGTCACAACGGCCAGACTTGCATACTTCCCTAAAGGGTGAATGGAAATTTGGAACTATATGCATAATGTAATTGATATCACCTAGTCCACTAAACCTAGATATGTATTTGATACCTGGATAGATGATCAAAGCAGCTACTTCCTCCAAGTATTCCTGTTTTGGAGGGTCATAGGCAAGCTGTGGTTAATGGTGCTACTTACACGACCTTGTTACTTGCCCCACTTCACTAATGTGTCAGTATTAGCTAGCTCGCCATACTTATAATCTTACTGGTTGATTCTGGCTTGAACAATTTTATTCCCATACCGTAACTTGGCTGCATAAATTACCCCTGCCAAAGGGACTCTGATGTAACCCACTCCCAGGGCATCTCCTTCTGTTCAGGTATTGTCACTCCATAAACATTTCTATTTTTATTTTTTTTGGAATTTAATCTTTGATTTCAGGGCACACTAACTTGGCACATCTGACATCCAATACATTGGAAGCTACATTTCTCCCGTATTACCTTCAGCTCTGAAACAGTTGCTGAATTGTGTTTTAGATACTATCTCCTGAAAAATAGGACGCAATTGTGTCCTGCTACTAGGGATGTGTTCCTCTTGCAGGTAAGAGGCAAAAGGAAGAGATGGTTAATCCTGTCTGTAAAACTTCAAACTGTAATAATATTTAACTTCTATATAGCATAGTTCTCTTTTCAAAGCAAGTATATTGAAGTATACTTTATTTACCAGGAACTTCACTTGTTTTAAGTATATATAGTTTAGTGCTTTCCAGTAAATTTATACTTACATAGTTATCATGAAAACTGATATGAGAAGATTCCCATCACCCCAATCAAAATCTTTTCTACCAATTGTTGTTGCTCCCATACCCAGAATCAGCAACCACTAATTCATTGTCTGTCTCTACCAACTATCATTCTTGGACATTTTATAGAAGCAGAATTCTCCAGTGAATAGTCTTTTGCATCTAGTTTCTTCCACTTAGCATGTATTTAAGGTTCGTCTGTATTGTATATCTCAATCCACGTTGGTTTAAAAAAAATTATTTCCCTTTACCATTTCCATTCTTGCCTAATAAAAATAAAAGTGACATAAGAAAATTCTAGTTTTTATTTCATACATTTATACCTTTATGTGGTTCTTCAAGTTAAGCCCTGCCTCATATATGAATGACTTGATTTAGGACTGAGATTTGATTTAAGGACAAAATCTTGAGTTACAACTTGAATGATGGTTGGTTATGTGATTGTAAACAAAGGCTCACAATGCCAGAAGAGCATATGAAAGGGTACGTAAGTGTCAGTCTCAGCCCAATGCACATGTTTATGAATGTGATTTCCATACTGCTTTACATAATCACTATGACTACTACCATCAAAATGGTCCCTGAAGGAAGAAAAATAAGGTAAAGAAAGAAGTCGCAATCAAAAAAGAAAAAAATTATAGAAAAATATGAGTGTGCTGTTTGTGTGACCAATCTCACTAATATACAAAGTGTGTCAAAATCCACACCCCAGCAATCTTACAGTGAAAGATTTGCATAAGGAAGCTAGTGTTGCTGAAAACATCACTCAAATGAGCAAATTATAATCAGTGTGTTTGATGAGACAGAAAGACTGTTAATAGTGTGAATAAACAAAAGGCAGGTGGCAAATAATAGCTTGTGAAAAAGCTAGGACTATATGAAGCCGGGGGTTCAATTCCCAGGCTGCTGTGCCAGGCCCCTCCCTGGGGCATGCTGAGCAGGCAATTGAGACTGGACATGGTGGCATGCACCTGTAATCCCAGCTCTTGGGAGGCTGTAACCAGGAGGATCACCGTGAGTCTGATCTAACAGTAAGATCTTGAACACCTGTAAACGCTTCCTTAAAATACAATTTTAAAAAAGCTAGGAATGTGAATGTAGAAAAAATAATGTAGAAACATAATGTAATAGCAAGTGATATTTGTGAAATATTTGATGCAGTATTAAGTGATTTCACAATGCTTAATAAGAACTTGGGTTCATAGCATAACAAGGCATGGCGAAGCTGCCAGTGCTGACAAAAGGGCTGCTGAAAGTTATATGTATGTATGTATATATATATATATATATATATATATATATATATATATATATCACTTCAAAACAATGACTCAGAAGTACTGCTTTTGCTGTCACCAAGTTTTCAGCAGTTATGGAAGAAAATGGAGACTACAAGCCTATGAGTAGGGCTGACCTTGCTGCTATGTGCTAATGCAAGGGGTGATGTTAAGATAAAGCCTCTCTTGGTTTATTATTCTGAGAGCCTCGCAGCAGCCAGAAAACATAAAGTCATGAAGAATAGACTAGGGACCCTGTGGAGATACAATACAGAAACCTGGGTAACAAAAGTACCTTTTCTTGAGTGGGTCAGGGAGACTTTCTGTTCCACTGTCAATACATATCTGTTGGATAAAGATTTACTGTTCAAGGCTCTCTTAATCATGGACTGTGCTCCTTCTCACCTAGGAGATCAGGAAAAATTGGTTGTAGCATTCTCATGGCTCTGCTGAATTCCTCCCACCAGTACAAGCCCTGTACTGTAGCCTATGGACAAGCAGTTTATGGCTAACTTTTAAAAGGTACACACCAAGGAACTGTTCCTGAAGTGCTTCCAGATAGTTGCAGATACACATTTAACCCTTAAAGAGTTCTTGAAGGAACATTATAACATCTTATCGATGCAGGATTAATTGAGAACTCCTGGGACAATGCCTTTCTAAGGATACTGAGATCTACCTGGAAGAAAGTGTGGTCTAAAATTATACAGGAGAGAGAATTTGAAGGTTGTATAGATGAGCCTGAACCTTTAATTAATCTGTTGGTTGATGACATTGTTCCTATATCAGAGTCCATAGGCTTGCAGGTGGACAGTGGTGATGTTGAAGAACTGTTGGAGGAATACTTAAAAGAATTGCCTACAGAAGAACTTCGGAAAATTCTAACCCAGCATCAGAGGTTGGCAGCATGGGAGCTTTCTGAAGGGGAAGGGGAGCATTGGCAACAATCAGTGCAGTAGATTTCTGAAATAAGGGAAATTTTTTTTAAAAAAATGGATACAGAGAAGACCCACCCAGAGAGAAAGCCAGTTGTTGCGTTCACTTGTTTAATTACAATGTCATGTCATACTACAGGACAAAGCTAAAGAAAAGACAGAAGTAGAAAATCTTAGACAATTTTTACTGTAGCTCTGAAAATGTGGAGGCCTAGTGAGGCAGAAGCAGGTCGAAGTGGGATACAGATTCCATTAAGGGGAGAAAGGATACCAGAGAGCCAGATTCCTGGTATTCTTATGCAAATGAACTACCCTTCCAAACAATGACCACCTTCCATTTGATCCTCTCTTACTGCAAGACAAAAATGTCACCTACAGTAGTTAGTACAGGATGAAACTGTATCTGGTAAATGAGGTATATTTTATAGCTTTTTGGTGAATATACTAGGAAAATTATTGGTATTTCTGGTAAATTATGACTGTATACAACCCTTTTTATTATAAAAAGCTTAGTTAAGGGGCACTTTGGCAAGATCAGAATACATTATGTATATTTTCATTATTCATGGAAAAATGCTTTTTACTTACAACCAACTTAAGTCACAAGCAGCCTTTTTGTATGGGTTGAGTTCATAAGTCAACAGTGCACTGTAGTTCTTCATGCTATCAGACCTACAGAGTCTGCTTTCAGTAAGAAATGAAATAAAAATAGGCTTATTTGCTACCTCTCATATTCTTTGTCACATTGGTCAGTGTATCGGTCAGGGTTTTACTAGAGGAACAGAATAGATATAATATAAGGAATGGATATTAACACCAAATATAAAATCTATAAGAAATTGTAAGATTGGCTTACAATAGCCACAGAGTCAGATGAGGAAGCGCGCACAGGGCGTCTGCACACTCCGGGCTGAAGGATTCAATCCCGAGGCTTGGACTCACTGCAGCACTCCGTGTAAGTCTCTGTCGGCTGACGGGTCCGTAATGGAGGACTGAAGTTTCTGTAGTTGGAGGCTGAAGAGTCTGCGCTGCAAGCCAGATGATGAAGTCCAGTCTGAATGCGAAGACCAAAGCTTCTCCGACGAAGTGAAGTGTTGCCTCCTCCTTCAGCCCTTTAAAAAGTCTTTTTGTGCTCAGTCATCTGACGTGGACTCATTACGCCCTAGGGTGGAACCAATCATACCCCAGGATGGGCCCTTGATCCCGTTCTAGGGAGAAATCCAATCATATCCTAGGCAGGCCCGGGTGATACTCCAGGGAAGAACCAATTGTACCCCAGAGTGGGACTCCCACCAAC
>PVJA010011518.1:0-21345 GCA_004027025.1 Myocastor coypus
AGAAAAAAAAAACAGGAAAGAATATACTTCTCTTTGGACTAAAAGGAAGCAGATACATATACAATCAAAGGTTTTGCAATTGCAGTGTGCCACCAGTGAAGCTTGTGACGTTGGAGGCTATTGAATCTGAGCCTCCTAAAGCTCATCTCACCAATCTAGCTCTGCTTTCCATGCATTGTAATTAGGGATTTTTTTTTTTACCTGGATGAAATTTGATAAAAAGGAATAAAATTGATCGTGTCAGATTGCTGACCATAAGTCTCAACATTGTCCCTTAGATTAACTATAGAAATTTGTGTAGCAATACTAAAACACAAACTATATCACATGTAAATTTAAATCACATGCATTAATAAACAGCTTATCACAAAATTTCTGATTTTTGTACTATATTTTGTGTTCTGTTTTTCTACTCTTCCTTACCAGATGAGAAAATTTCTAAGAAATAAATAGTTTAGAAGCTTTATGAACACATATCACTCATGGAGAAAAATTATCTAAGTATAATTTTGGAAGCTCCTTGAGAGATGTAAGGCACCGAAAAAGTCTTATTAAGAAGAAGGCTTCTCAGACTTCCACTTTTTTCACTGCATGGCTTTACCTGAAGCTTTGTGAACTGTAGCTGATCACAGCTGTCGCAGCACAGCTTGCTTTGTTTAGGACTGCGTGACACTCAGCTACCTTCGTCATGGCCATTACTTAAGTGTTGCGTTGTCCATCTGCACAGCCATGGGATGCCGCTCATTCAACTGCCACGTTGAGTTCTTCCTATCATTTCATCAGTTTTCCAGGAAACATTTCCCAAAATCCAGCTTTGCTGTTGATCTCAGCGCCTGGGTTTCCTCAACCTTTTTCTTAGAAAAAGGGCATTCTAGTTTTTCTTTATTGCACCATTGTACACTGGAGTAAGCCTGACCTTAAACAAACTAAGGACCTAATTGTCACATTATCAGCTGTATGTGGGACATGGATCAAGAGGTCAATTGAATCCGGCGCAGAGCTCCCTGGGCAATGTTCCAAGTCCCTGACACCACTCTCTCTGTTGAAAGAAAGAATCCTAGACAAAGAAAATGGGACTTTCTATATAAACTTGGAAGATTTCAAGAAATCCATTAAGATTCGCAACTTCTGGAATCACTAAGGACAATGTTATATTGAGTCTCAAATGGAACCTTGACTCATTTTTTCCTGGGCATCACAACTTATGTCCAGAATAGGCAAATCTAAGGAGGCAGAATGTTATTATGTTTGCTTAGGGCTGAGAGTGAGGATGGAAGGTTGGCAGGCAACAGCCAAAATGTACAGAGCTTCTTGAGGTGATGAAGGGGTTCTAAAGTATCCCAGAAAAAAAATGGAAAGCTTGCATGGTAAGTGGGTAAGTCTGTGCATTACAGCTTGTATCTAGATTTCCTCTCAGAGCCTGACGCAGTGAGAGGAGGGTTTTTCCCTGAAGTGGCTGGATCCAGGGTTCATGCCTGTGGATTAATGGACTAATACTGGATTAGTCCACAAACTGGTTTATCGTAATTCTGCTTGTGGATAAGGGGGAGCCCCACCGTGGTGTGAGTGGCACCATCCAAAAGGGCTGAAAGAGACCGGCAGGCTTCCTGCCTGCTGTCTTCTGCCTGCTGCGGACTGTTTCTCTACAGACTGTGAGCTGAAATGAATCTGTCTTTCACCTTTGTTAACTTGCGGGTGTTGAGTATTTTGTCGCGGCAATGCAAACAGTAAGTAGGACAATATGTGCATTATTTAAAAGGCATGCTCACGTTTACAGCAGCAAAACTCACAGTAGGTAAGTTTGGAAGCAGCCTACACATCCATCCACAGATGAAGGGATTAAGCTCATGTGGCGCTTGCACGCAGTGGAGTACTACTGCCCTGCAGAAGGATAAGCTCGAGCTATTTGTAGGACAACGGGTGCATTTTGAGGCCATAATGTTAAGTGAAGTAAGTCACACACAAGCTCAGACATCATAAGCTTAAATCTCACCTTTTATATGAGAAGCCAACATAAATAAAGAGCAAAATGAAAAATAACAGGAAACAGTCAGATCTTTTGCAAAAGTGATGAGGACCTAGAGATAGGGAAAGGACCAGAGACAAGTAAAAATTACGCTGCTTTGTGCACATGGATCAATTCTCCAGGAGGAGTAGAAACATTATGAGCTGCCAACATGTGCTCATGAAAATTAGACACAACTCCTCCTTTTCAGAAATGTCACGTATAATGTTGTTTTACACAGCAAGAAGTCTTTCTAAGATCCATTGATTACTCAATCTAGCTCAGTTAGTCTTCTACAGGCAATGGATCTGGTTAACGCTTTTCCACGGGTGCTTCATGTAACCCTGCCAGCCACCCCATGGTGTTGGGGTTATTGTTATTCCCATTTGGTTGATGAGAAAACTGAGACACAGACAAATGCAGGGACACTGCCCAAGAGCCCTCAGTTGAATCAGAGAGCTCTTCTTAGGTGAAAACCAGCCAAGCCCATAAAGCAGGGGCCAGGCGTGGGCCACAGCTTCCAGTTCGTAGTCCTCAGGAGTAATCTGCAGTCATGTCCTGAAGCTTCTGCATGGTGCATTGCTTCCCTGGGGAAGAGAATTCATTTACACCTTTCTGAGAAAATGACTCCCAGCGAAAAAGTGATACATGAAATTTTATCTCTGAAAACGCAACTCCAAAATCACTGCTATGTTTGCTGCTCTAAATCACTAATTCTATGTATTTGTATGTAGATACATCCCAAAACTTAAAGGAACAGCTGTCTAGATCAGAAATTTAACAATTTAAATACATAAGCAAAGTGTTCACAATATCTGGCCATGCACCAAAGAATACAAATTAGTCCTTTGTAAATACTTTCCAGAGTGAGAACCGTAAGTCAAAGATATTAAATTAGGTACCAACAAATTATTTTATTAATCTGTGAAATAATTTATCTATCCTCTAGGTTGTATAGAGGCTAGTAAGGCTCTCAAGGGAATTTAACGAGAATCCAAAGTCTATACTTGCTGATATCTTTAGCTTTTGTTCTTTATTGCTATGTGTATATAATACCACCAAGTGTATAAGCAATAGAGATTAATTTCTCCCAACACTAGAGACTGAAAACTCCCAAAACAGTGGCTGGCAGGTTCAGTATTTACATAAGGCCTGCTTTCTGGTTTAGAGATCCTGCTTTATGGCTGGGTTCCCACACAGTAGCAGGGGTGAGTGACCTTTAGGGGTGCTAGAGGCTCATTCACGAAGGGCACAAACCCCAAGAGCTACCGTACTCTGATAGAGGGTTTGTAATACCATCCCCAGAAAGTTAGAGTATAGGCAGGCCAAATACTCAGACCAGGACATCTGAAGTTTACAGTCTTGCATATAGTATCTAAACCATAACGTATGTATTATATCAGAGGACAGTTTACCATTTTTTAATGTTAACTATTGCCAAATATCAATTTAATATAGATATCAATTTAGATACCAAATTCATATATCGAAAAAGGCAATATTCCTGATCAAGAATCAATGTAAGTAAAAAGGAGGAAACATTCTCACTATCACTCTAATTTGCATACTGGACTAAGTGATCACAATGCACCTTTCAAGGGGAAATGACAGCAAAATAGTGACATTTATAAACAACAGACGCAGCTGTAATTTCCTGTGATGTGCGCTGTTTCACCTCACTGTGGAGTTCATCCTAGTGCAGGTTTTCAACATCTTTTTAAAAATTACCAAACACTGGCTCTGACAGAACTCGATTATAATATCAACCTTCAGGTATTAACATAAATATTATAGTTTGTGGATTTTCCATGCAAAGAAATGATTCACTCTTTATCATCTAAGCACATAGCCGTTGTTTTCCTACTAATTAAATTTGCTTTTGTGTTCAACAAAGACTATTATGTGGGTGAAAATTAAAATGTCAGAAAAAGTTCTTTACTATATTGAGAAATAGGACATTAGCTATACCTTATTGGCAAGAATTTATATTCTGGGAATGAAATATTTAACTTCTGTCATAGTTTCATCCTAGTCGCATCTTGTGTGCTGGTAAGATTGGGTGTTAGTTTGCAATGGTTTTTTGCAGACAGCTGAAATAAAATGACCATTTTTCTTAAGCTTGGGTTCTGGCATGATAAGCTATAAAGATAAAGAGTAATAGTACTAAATAAATGCTTTAAAAGGTCAATTATGCCCCTAAAATGTGGATTCTTTTCTATCAATGTGGTGCTGTGGATCGAACCATGGTCCCTGTGGTTGCCTAAGCTTGCCTAAGCAGGCTGTCTGGACCACTGAGCTATCTTGCTGGCCCCTTTAATACCTATCTTAACACTTGTTTGTGCCACTTTATAAAAGTACCCAACTATCATTTATTGGTAGCTGCATGATAAACCAAGGACTTAACTGATAATTCAGTCCTAAAAAAGTGGTATTTTTGTGTTTTTTATCATTTGATCATTCTTTGTCTAGTTTAGGAAAGATTTAGAAAACTTAACTGTCATTTACAAAATGAATATAATAAAGCTAAGTTATGGGTCTGTCAGATGAGGAGAGGGAATGCAAATGGGAAACTTTGAAATATTGTCTCTCTTTAGTCATGTTCCCATTCCTGGGAAAAATGTACCAGAAACTTTCAGGGTAAAAGAGGAAACTTACATTTTCAGAGGATTTGCTCAGTGGTGGGCTGGCTCCAAGACAGCAAACACGTGGGGGCAGAAAGCCACTCACTCACTGTAGGTGGCCAGGAAGCAGAGAAAGAAGGAACAAGCTTCTCCACGAATCCATGTTTCAGGTCACACCCAAGTGGACTCTCCTCTTGTGGAGCAGTTCTGGTAGAACAGTTGGCTATGAACTCATCCTGAGAGCCACTCACCCTCCAAGACCCCACCTTTCAGCCTGAGACTTTTTTTTTTTTTTTGGTTTGTTTTTTAGTTTTTTTTTTTTTCTTACTGGGAATTGAACTGTAAGCCTCGCACTTGCTAGACAGAAACTGTGCCACTGAGCTACTTCCCTGGCCCTCAACCTGAGACTTTTGAGGGATATGTAAGACCGGAACCATAATACCATTTTCAATATTTGAAAAATGTTATCTAGAATAAGTTAATGGTGTCTGCAAAGATCTTGTTCATTCTTTCTGGGAAACCAAACAAAAATTAGTGCTCAATAACAGGAAGGATAGAGGGCAGGAAATGAGATTACTGGGCATTTTCTATTGCTCTTTCTCTTGGTGGTAGTGGTATACCTTAGATAAGCAATAGAATCAATGTTTCACATGGTTGTTCTTAAAGAGAGCCTGAGATTCTAACATTTATATGTAGAAGTAAAGTAAGACAATATTTTTTTTCCAAAGGGCTTCTAAAGGTTTTTGTTGGGTAAAAGACTATAGTATGGCTTACAGAACGGAGTGGAGAATTTCCATCTTTGGAATCAATTAACCTGGGTTGAAATCCCATTTTGGCTATATCTATAGTAATTACAGACTCTTGTAAGGCTGTTTCACTACTTCTATGAACTCTGTATATTATTAAAAAATGCAAAAGAAGAAGAGTAAGAAAGAAAAAGTAATGAAATCAGAGTTGCTCTCTGTAGGACCATTGTGACGCTCACATGACATACTGACAGACCCCAAATCAATTTGCTACTGAATAATTGCGTCTTTATTCTTTTCCATTCCAAAGGCAGAATGGGGACAGCTGCCTCACACTGTAGTATCTTTGGCAAGAAAAGAGCAATTGTATTTCTGTTTCTGCCTTTCAAAATTTAGCCCTGCACCTTGTCCACGATGTGTACTCTGCAAACATGAATAGAGTTACAGAACTTGGGTAGGTCATGTGGCTGGCATGGACAAAGCTCCAGGTTTGATCCCCAACACTACAAAAAAGAAAATGAATGCATTAATGGACTTGTTATATCAAATATACAATTGCTAATTATGCAGCTCTTAGCTAAGTTATTATTATTATTATTTTTATGTAACACGCAAGAAGAAGGTGAGACAGAATGAGGCAAACATTGTGTTTGAGCTATGAGACCAGAGCAGTCATTTTTGCTGATAATATTTAAAGCTAGTCCCCGAGCTGCCAGCTGCATCCCTCACTTGGGGTTTTCTTCTCTCTCTCTCTCTCTCTCTCTCTCTCTCTCTCTCTCTCTCTCTTTCTGGCTTGGAGCTCTCAATTTATAAGTGGTCCTCTGGCCTTTCACTCAACCTCTTTTCAGACTAGTTTTCGAAATATACACTAAAAATAAAGCTATCAATTTTTCTTAAAAAATAAAAAAAAAATAAAGCTAGTTAGTTGATCAAAGTCTGTGTTGTCCTGCATATTTTGCTTCCATATAATAATTTAAATGTATTTAGTCCCATAGCTTTGTAATCTTGGTGAGGTACTTGTGTTCTTTCAGGTTTTGGAAGAAGGTTGAAGTACATGATGTAAACACTGCCTTTGATTAAGAAGTGTTATATGTATGAATACCTTCTTGTGGTCCATGAAGAAGACAGTCATCTAGGGGAGCTGGCATGTGTACATCGCATGCCCGTCTTCCTTCTGTGTCTGGTTCCTACCCTGACCCCACCTTCGCAGTTACCTTCTCTCTCTACATGCATGGATTGCACACACACACACACACACACACACACACACACACAAGCACACACCCCTCCAGAAAGTGAACACACACAAGTGTGTATTCCAGGGTAAAAGGCTGCATAGAACTGCAAGTTTTAAGTTACAACATTATATTTCCAATGTTTTTCTCTCTATTTTAAATTCATGAGGTTGGTCAATGGCAATGTATGTGACGCTGTTACTCATTTTTACTGGTACATAGTATTTTGTTCATAAATACAATTACCTCATCATTTTGTAGATTAATTATACATGCAGATCTATGTACTTACATATACATATGTTGTACAAGCATAGCTATAGCTGATAGTATAATTTTAACTGTTTTCATTTTAACATAATTCTGTTAACTAAAAACTAGTTATAATAATAATTTTAATAACTATACTACTTTGATTTATGTATCATACTTCTCTGAGGTCTTTTTCCAATGGCCAACTGATTTTCCTACAGTTTTTACCTAATAAAAGTAACTTTTTGAATATCCTCTATAAATAGTGGTTCTCAACCTGTGGGTTGTGACCCTGGCGGGAGTCGAATGACCAAAACACAGGGGTCTCCTAAAGCCATTCTGAATCATAACTGTAGCAAAATTAGTTTTGAAGTAGCCACCGAAACTATTGTTTGTTTTGAGGTCACTGCAACACGAGGAACTGTATTGCAGGATCACGGCATTAGAAAGGTTGAAAACCACTGCTCTATAATATCTCTATCTATCTATCTATCTATCTGTCTGTCTGTCTGTCTGTCTGTCTGTCTGTCTGTCTATCATCTATCTATCTATCTATCTATCTATCTATCTATCTATCTATCTATCCTCTATCATCTATTTAATTATTGGTCGTAGCAGGATTGAACTCAGGACCTTATTATGCTTGCTGGACAAACAATTATTCCACTGACCTGTCTCCCTAGCCCAGCATTTATTTAATACCATATTATATATCATTTTCTAAGGGCAGATTTCTAAAAATGGATTTTTTGAGGCGGTTTCTCCTTATGTAATTTGGATTGCTCTTGAACTTGCAGTAACCCCCTTGCCTCAGCTCCCCTAGGGCTGGCATTATAGGTGGACAGCAGCACCCCTGGTGTAGGAATGGATTCATTCACTGAAAGGAAGAATCATTTCTGAGGCATTTACCTGTCCCCTGGCACTTCTTCTACAGGACAGAGCTGCGCACTTTTGTTACCACCTCCGTGTGAGTGCAGGGCCCTGTCTCCGCTGTCTCAACGTTGAGCATTATCAGAAACAAAGAAAAGTCAACACAAACCTTGCCACTTTTTAGCCAAGAATCGTATTGTCCCTTGCATTAGTACAATGAGTGATAGTTCAGTTTTCGTTTTGCTTCTTATATGTCTGTTTATATAATTTGCCAATTGAATCCTCCTGTGTACTTCTGCTTTTAAAGAGACAGAGCTCGTAATTTTCCTGTGACTCGTGTGATCATGCAGATGGTGCGGACCATGAAATGGTTTGTTTTCCTATGCTGCATCGATGCCTTTCCTGTGAAAGAGCCCTGGGAAATGACTCCTCAGTGATGTGGCTTGTCCAATTCCCAGCTGCATAACGATTTCAGCAGGAAGGATGATTTTTGATGATGAATTATTTTCAGAGCAAAATATTTACATAACTCTGAAAAGTCAGTTTTCCCGTACAAATTTACCCTCCAGTGTTATATAAAGTCCAGTTGTGGCGTTGCCTCCTCTTTTTTCATCATTGACGTGTCAACATCCTTTTATTTCTTTCTAATCTCTTTTTGTGTTCTCCTTGGCTCATGCCATCCAGCAAACATTGGATCTAGACCAAACTTGTAAAGATATTTATTTAACACATTTTCCTCTCAAAAAAAAAAAAGGTATAAAAATTGCTGTCAATTACTGTGAGGTGGCTCTTAGGGTCACATTCATGACACTGATGTTTCTTTTTAATGGCTTGTCCCGTGTTCTGCATGTCTTATTTTTTTATTTTATTTTATTCTATTGTATTTTAGCTTATGCATTTGGTATAGGCTCTTCAGGGTCTCGCTATACAGATTGGACTTGCAGTGACTCTCCTGTTTATAGCCTCCCAAGTGTTGGGATTATAGGCGCATGCCACCACACCCAGTCTCAATTGCTATCTCAGTGTGCCTCAGCTGGGCTTTGAACCCCAGCCACTATGCTCTGCCTAAGCAGGCACTTCAGTTCATAGAGCTATCTGGCTGGCCCTTGTTCTGCATGCTTTCAACTCCTCTCCTTTCCACTTAGTGAGTGGCCTGTGCTTAATCATGTGTAGTCTTACTGTACATATCATCAAATAGAAGCTTTGAGGAGGCCAAAGCCTTTAGATAAAATCTTTGTGATGGTTACTGTAAGGGAGCTGGAAAATGATTGAGAATTAAGGTTTCATGTCTGCCACCTTTTCAGTGTTTTGACCCTATTGTATAATACTGGACAATTCTCTGTGGTCCAAGAGTTAAATTTATTGATACTCCATGCATGCATGGATATCCATTGAGCCCTGCACATGCTCTTTTGTATCTTTATATACCTGGAGGCAAGGAGTGTGACCCTGAGTCACACAGACACGATGACATAATTTAGATAGTCTTGGGCAGATCATCAGGAAGAGATTACTGGTACTGTTGTGGGAAGTCCTTATTACCTTTTCTTTCATAGGAAGGAAAACTTCCCCCAGTAAAGTATATCCCTATAACATAGGCACTTGAGCTTAACATCGCTGCCTATCTGAATATCAAACGCCTTAGGCTTAACATAGAACTGGTATTTTCTGTCAATTATTATTATTATTATTATTAATTGTTGTTATTATTATTTTGCAGAACCAGGGATTGAAATCAGGTCCTTCTGCTTGCCAGGCAAGCGCTTATTCTACTGAGCTATCTCCCCAGTCCCATTTCTGTCAATTATTGATATTTTAATAAATCTCTATAGAGTGTGATAAAAAACAATGATACATTTTTACACAGAAATTTAGAAATCTAACCAAATACAAAATTATAAATCAATCCTATGGCATTTTGTCCTTGTCTTTCATTCTCTTTTTAAAAAAACAAACAAACAAAAAACCCCACAAACATGTACTTGAGAGTATAGCAGTAGTTAACAGCTTAAGTTTGCTGACCAAAAAAAAAAAAAAAAAAAAAAATAGAGCAAAATAAGGGCAACAAAAATAGCCAGTATTTTGACCCTAGCACTTCAAGGTCAGTGAGGACTCAGGACATAAGATAATCTGTACTGTAACATTCTACAACTCAGTGGTGTCCCAAATTTTCTGTTAAGGGAGATTATGGGACCAAGGAGGAAAGGGATCGATGATGTATAATGTGCCTAAGGAGGATCATCTAGAGACATTCTCTCAGGCTTTCACAAAGAGCAAACTGGTCAAGCAATGGCTGTGACTCATCCAGATGGCTGACACTGACAAAAGTTTAACAAAACACTGTACATGGTTTCAAAATAAATCTTGAGGGGATTTCACTGACCTTGTCAGATACAAAAGTTACAGGTTTAGTTATATAGGTCTTGCTTTAACTTGGCCTTAACTACCCAGCAGAAAAGTTTAACCGCGAGGTGTAAAAAGTAAACCCAGATTAGTATGCTGAGCTGTAAAAGGCTCAAGTCAACAGCCTCTGACATTGCCAGTTCTGCTGATAATCCACGACTATTATGGACTATTGGACTATGTATACAACTACTTTCTGTTAGTTTGATGAGCACAAATATCTGTATCAATAGTGTTTAGAAAAGTCATCATGTCTGCATCTTGTACACTGAACAACTACTATGAAGACATCTTTGTGCATTATATTAATTTGTGTGGCTGTCCTACTAATTTGTCTTAAAACTGTCTCATTGTTATTTCTCTCTTATTAAAATGAATAAAACTAAAAGGAAAATCCAAGCCAGCCCATAATCCATGTGCTGCTTACAGTGACCATGTAGGATGTCTAACACACTGCAATGGAATGTAAGATTCAGCTGATGTGAGCAGGGGTGGAAAAAGTAAGCATTTGCATCGAAGTAATCTAATTTGGAGAATAGAAGTTTTAATTATTTATGGTCTTAGATAAATGGGCCTGGAACCTATTTTTTATGAGGTAATTTGCAGCTTTGTGAAGTACTAGAACAGGTTTCAAAAATAATGAGCTACATACAGTATCATTTGTCATCTATTACATGAATCAGAAAGTACTGCGAGTCTTTGGGTTCAGAGCAACATACTTTATTTCCAAGGTATATGCCTAGTGTGTTTTTTCCTTATATTATACTTCCTTACCAAAAATAGGAAGATATTTATCAAAAGCATTGACATAATAATTTAAGTAGAAAGAAAACATGTGAATAAATTCATTTTTCTTTGTTTGTTTTTATGTCTCACTACCAAGCTCAGCCTCTTCATGATCCTCTGTTTTTAACTTCCCCAGCACTGGGATTGCCGGTGTATGCCACCACACCCAATCTCGGTGGCCGGCTTAGAGAGCCTGAGGTCAAGACCAGCAAGGCATGGGGTGCTGGGGATCAAACCTGGCCTTTGCACTTGCCTAAGCAGGCGCTTAGTCTGCTGAGCTATCTCTCCAGTCCATGAGTAGATTCTGTTGAAAAATGTATCAGGTTATACAATTTAGAGAAAATATAAATATTCCATTATTTAATTGTGTTAATAAAGCTAATAAATTATTATAATCCTTAATTTATACATTTGTAGTACTAATTACTATATTAATTAAGGCCATATTCATGTGTTTCTTTTTTATTAAGGACCACAGACATATTTTATTCTGGATTCACTCTAAACATAAAATGCTTTCCATTTTGCATGATAGTGAAGGAAATTATTTGTAAAGGATTTCACAAGCAAAGTCAATGTATGTCTTGAAAGGAGACAGATCGGAACACATCAAGTGCTTTTGTGTTTTCATCCTACCCTTATGCTCTAATGTCAAAGAATTTTACCACCAAGATAGCTCTCACTTTATCTAGGGGATGACAGTCACCCTTCAGTAGACTCACAATTAAATCTTAACTGCTAAGATAATTGTTTCAGATGTGTAGATAATAGCATGGTTTCCTTAGCTTTTGCTGATCTATAAAATATATCAAGGAATGATTACTCAGTTCTAATAAAATATTTTATTTAACAGGCAGCCTGGTTTTATTTCATTTTATAAGCAGTGTTGTAGTTTATGTCTAGTTGTCCCACCAAAGCCTCATGCAATCATCAGGCAGGGACTTCTAGAGTTTGAGAATTGACTCACGACGCGCTGGAATTACGTGTTTTAGTACTGATGGGATTATGGATCTGAGTATGGCTGGGAATAGGTGAATAGGCTGAGGCAGAGAGCCTGCATGTAATACAAAGGGAGACAGAGTGACAGACTAGTGCTGTTACTCTCTGCTGCCCTGGTTGGTCGGTTGCCTCTGTCTTGGTTGTTGCTGTTCCACCGCCATGAACTGGATGCCCTCTGCCCTGTTCCACTCAGCGTTGGGCCAGCCGAATATTGATGAAACCTCCAGTAACTGTGAGCTAACTAAACCCTTCCTTCCTTCATTTTGAGTGTCAGGTATTTGTCCCAGCAACAAGTAAAAAATAACTAAGGCAAGCACAGTACAAAATAGTATTAAAATAGAAAAATTTTAGAAAAAGTGATACAGAATTTCATTTAACAAAGTAATATGCATTTCACAGTATTTGTCGTAATGTGTAGTGTGTTTGTTCATATTAATATATATATATATATTAATATATATATGAAAAATTGGAAGAAGAAAGAAAATACAAATAAACACATAAGAAATTCAGAGGAAAAAATGAGAAACATTTGAAAAAAGGAGACAAAACAAATTAAACACTATCTTCTCCTTTTCATTGACCAGCAGAAGTCCACAGGACAGTTGTTCAAACTGTCCTGCTTACATACATCGATGTATCTCTTTCCCTTATTCCCTCTCCTGTCCTTTTTGACTCAGTAACTCTTTCCTTTTGAACAAATTCATTCTCTTTGTCCAGCATCTATTGTACTTCTCAGATTCCAGTTTCACTTTCAGGTTCTCATGCTAAGGAGACAATACGATGTTTGTACATGCGGGTCTGATTTACTTCACTTAAGGGTATGGTCTACAGTTGCATCCATTTACCAACAAAAGTCTCAAATTCATTCTGTTTTATAGCTGATACTCCATTATGTAAAAACACCACACTTTCTTTATCCAGGGCTGTTTCCAGGATTTAGCGATGGCAAATTGCTCTGGTTTTATTGAGAGTTTGTAGCATGGTCTCATTGATCCTTCCTAATCATTAATCTCTCCTTATTCCTATATTTTGAGTTGTAAGGTTACAACACATTCCCACAGGTAATAACACTTTAACGTATCAAAATGCCTGTGGCTAGGGGTAACTACAGTGGACAGAATGATGAAATTAGTCCAATCTACCCACCTTTCTATCTTTCACAATTCTTAGGTCATAGCAATCCATAATTATATAAATGGATCTATATATGGGTGGGGAAATTAGAGCAAGTTGAACTGTTTAAAGTACACTTGTTAGGAAATATACTTTTAAAATTCTCATACAAAAGGGGCTGAAACTGAGTGAAATAATTTTAGAAGACACATGGAGGCTACCAGTGACAAACTTTAGCTTTGGTGACATGTGAAAGGCTAAAATCCAGCCAGTTATTAGACTAGCAAATGAAGGAAGAGCAGGATGGGAGAAATCTCTGAGGTGGAGCAGCAGATGGAGAGCTACCATGTTTATGCCAGGAAACATGCCAAGTGAGGCCTGGGCAATAGAACAAGTACAGGAGAGTAGACGGTAAGCATAGACAGCCCCCGTCTGAAGAGAGGAACTTCTGATCAGGAAGGGAGAAGATAAGTAGTTCTATCTCTCAGCAGTTTCTTTCCCCTTAAAAGTATCTACTGTACCTGTCAGATTTTATTTACTCTTTCATGTTCGCATACTAGGCAGACAATGCCGTGTTTACAAATGTGGTTCTGATTTATTTTACCTATAAATCCATTTACCTATATGGATTTAGGATTGACAGCTGTATCCATTTACCTATAAAATTCTCAAATTTATCTTTTATATATCTGAATAATATTTTATTGTCTAAAAAGGAATAATTGGGGGCTGGGTAGTTAGCTCCGTGGCACAAGTGCCTGCCTGGCAAGTGCAGGGTCATGTGTTCGAACCCCAGTCCCACCAAAAAACAAAAACAAAAACAAAAAATACAAAGGAATAATTGGAATGAAGGAAGGAAGAAAAGAAAGAAAGCAGTAGAAAAAATATATACATACAGGACAGCTTGGATAATTGTGCTTATTTCTGCTGGTCTATTGAAAAGAACAGTTAAGGCTCAATTTTTTTCCTTATTTTTAATTTTTTTTTATTAATTTGACATGTTTGTACTAAGCTGGGCAACTAATTTAATGACAACAATATTCAGTGTAACCATCATTGTTAAATTCCTAGCATCTTGTTAAGTGAAGTTCGGTGTCATTTCTACTGCTTTTTATTTTCTTTTAAAAAAGAAGATAAGTGGTTAAAGTCAGCAGCAGAGTCACTTTATGTGAGTCACGAGCATGGAATGAAACAGTTCTTCATTTACAGGCCACCCATAAAGAAAACCGTCATGCTAGGAGGTGACAGTCATGATGCCAAAGTCCAAGTGAACATGTGGAATCCAATGCAGACAGAAGATCTTAATGAGACATCGCCAGGGTTGGACTGCGTAGGAGTCATCCGCTCTAGTTACTAGTGACTCCTTTCCTGGGAACATGCCACGTCTCACGTGGGAGTCTGTGTGGGGGCATGCAGAGCCTTCCAGGTGTACAGAGATGACAGGCCATGCTGCTCAACAGACGGATATGCAGCAAGTAGTATTTGACTCAGCGAGAATTAATGAGCTGTATGTTCTAGAATAACCTTGTTTGCCTTTTCTTTTTTCTTTTTTTCTTTTCACTTATGTATTTGGTACAGGGCCTTACTACACAGCTCAGACTTGTAGTGATCCTCCTGTTTTCAGCTTCCCCAGTGCTGGGATTCCTGGCGTGCTCCACCACGCCTAGATTTCTTTGCTGGCTCAATGCACCCCAGGAGTGAGACTGGGGTAACATATGGGACCGGGGTCCCTCGTACTTTAAATTTTGACCAAGCTAGTGATTTCTTCTTAAAAGGATTAACTCATGCTCTATTTAAACATTTCTGCACCTTCTATATGAAATGTCTACAAAGTATTCACCTACCATTAGAAACAAATTGGGTATACATTTGTATAAAGCTTCAGTGATACGAATTTACTTTGTTTGACTGTAATAATATCTGTTGCAATGAAGCATACTGGAAGTATTGTATATATTTTTTGGTACCAGGGATTGAACTCGGGAGTTTATGTTTGCGATTCATGTCCTTATGCTGCTGAGCTTTCTCCCCGACCCACTGGCAGTATTTTCCTCTTGTACGTGAAGGCATGTTTCTGAGATGGAGAACCAAGAACACGTCAAATGCTATGGGGGGAGCTGATAGTAAGCATGGAGCAGACCTTTTCCAATCCCTGATCAGTGTTGCTCCTATACAGCTAGCCTATGTTCTCCCAGATTCTCCCTGAATAAGACTCAAGACTGTGTTTCCCCAAAACTGAAAGATTCTTTTCCTTACTAATGTAATAATTCACATTTTTTGCTCTTGTTTGATAAAAATTACAAGAAGCAAAATTACGCTGTATAATTTACTGGTATCATCTTAGAATACACAAAGTTTGATGGTACTGCTCAGTATTACTGATATCAATATCAGTGATGACCGTTGTCCCAGTAATTGGAAATAAGACGCAGACTTGCCTCTATAAAAGCCGAGACAAGAAATGCGGGTGTTTTGACTATGTAGTCTTTGTCACATATACTGAAATCTGCACAGAGAATGAATAAATGTACAGGCATGTCTGCGTTCCAATGACATTAATTTACAAAAACACAGGTCACCTATTTCTCAATATCTACTACACATTTTAGTCCTTACTTAACTCTTTCAGTTTCTCATACCAGAAAAAAACAATGTGATATTTGCACATTTGTGTCAGATTTCTCTCACATGTGAGTGGCTCTAAAGGTTCATTCATGTAGCCAGAACCGTCTCAAACTCAACTTTCTTTGTCACTGAGTAGTACTCCATTGTATACAACACCCTACGTCTTGTTTATCCATTCAGCAGTCAGTAGGCATTTGGGCGTGAGCTACTAGAAACATGGGTGTACATATACTATTGTGATGTGATGCTTTTAATTCTCTTGTGAAGGAACAGAGAAGAGGGGAAATAGCTTAGTGAAACAGAAGCTCTAATAGGGAAGAGGAATTAATGCAGGGAGCAGGGCTAAGGAAGGACGGGAAAAGAAAAAAATGAGAAAAGAAGAAAAAATGGAAACAAACTTGTAAATAAGGACGGAGAGGGGTTTGAAGGTGCATAGAAGACTAGGACAATAAAGAGTCAGTTGTGTCATGCACTAATGTGAATTCTCTGTGCAGAAAGTGCTCACTATATTCACATAAGGAGCACCAATAAACTTCCTTGAGAAGAAGCAAGTTTTTGTTGTACATGGGGAAGTGAGTGCCTTGCTGTCCCAATACCTCAAAGGTCCAAAAGACATAAGGAAACCTCCGGCGGCACACCAGTTCCTTAAGGAAGGATTTCAACGCTATATATGTATATTAAGAATATATGTATAAAATTAAGAAATTTTGGAGAAAAAGGTGCAAAAGAAGGGTGAAAATGAGTTGACATCACAAGGAGTGACCAGTCTTCTAGAAGTGGCCTGCACATGACTTCATACACATCACCAGCACCACAGCATTCATTAACTGCTATGGTACGATACAAATTTAATGTCATTCTAGTGGTGAATCATAACATCTCTGGAGGACATGTCGCCATTAGTGATCTCCTTTGTAAAGTATTTCTATAATACATTATTAAGCTATTGAAGTTTTTCTCAACTGAGAGAGTAATCGTGAAATTCTTGCATGTTGGCAATTTCTAATGATAGATCCAAGTTTAGAATGGTTTAATGAAATATATGCATATTCTTACAGTATTTGGACTGTTTTAATTAAGTGCTTTAGTATTTGGCTTTAAATATTTGCCCAATATTATCAGCTCTCAAGAAATACTTCTGTCCTCTGAGATTTAGCACGGTAATGGCAAATTAAACAGATAACAAATAAACATTATATTTAATTTTTAAACATTCTTCTGGAAATCATTGTCATGAAGGTTATTTACTTTAGGTGCCTTTTGCAAATCAGGCTAGATAAAGTTGATACGGTTTAGAAATTGTTCAGCTTCACCTCTGACTTGTGTTAGCCCAGCAGAGTTTTAGACATGACCATGTTACTCAAGAAAATGTAACAGAAAATATTCAGTGATTTTCTACATTTGCACAAAAGCTAAGACAGTTTAATTAGCATCTTATTTTCTACTTTGTCAAATTAATAATAATTCCTCTAACACTATTCTAAAATCATAGATATAATTCAATAATTTATAATAAATTCTGTAACATTGATTTACATCAAATAGAGCTTAAGAAATCATGATACTTAGATAATTTATGAGCGTGCGCACACACACATACATATATATATATATATATAAACTATTTTCAGAGGCCCCTTACCTCTGTCTTCAACATATGTAAAGTAATTTAAAATTCATTTATTAATTTTTCTCATGCATCCTTTTTAAATTCATTTGTATTTATATAGTGGACAGTTTGAATAATAAAGCAGAATAATTAAAATGTATCTTATTATAAAGTTTTTTAAACTAATAGCCATTCATCTGGATTTCCAATGCAGGTGCAGCTCAATATGATTTTCTCAGTGGAAATCATTAGTTTGGACCATTCCTTTTATATCGTGGTAGTGCAACCATTAGCCCACATTAAGAGAATCAAGCTCATTCCTACTCGCAAGCTACTTTTTGAAGTATCCACCAACAACTAGTACATGATCTTGTCAACAGAGAACTTTGAACAAAGTTTGGGTATGAAGTCAAGACAATTTTCTGTCTGTATTCTGTACTTTTGAGCTTTGCATTCAAATAACTATTGATAGTTAATATTAATATATTACATTATATTGTAATGCAATAATTATTAAACTTTATTATATTATTAAGTTACATACTTTAAAGTTATATAAGCTTAAAAAAGCCTCTCACCATCCTATATCTATTTATGTTTTTTTTTTGTGTGTGTGTGTGTTTGAGACAGGGTCTCGCTGTATAGTTCAGGCTGGCCTTGAGCTCAGTTTTGTAGCCCAGACTGGTCTCGAACTCTCACAGATCCTCCTGCCTCAGCCTCCCCAGTGCTGAGATTACAGGTGTGCACCACCATGCCCGGCTATATTTATGGTTTTGATAGTTTTTTCTCAAATGAATTTGAGACTGCTGTCACCTATACCTTGAAGAGTTTCTTTTAAATTTATGTATTGTGTACAGGGCTCAGTACGCAGCTCAGACTCAGTGATCCTCCTGTGTTGAACCTCCCTAGTGTTGAGATTATAGCTTGTGCACCACCATCCCACTGGCTGGCTCAGCAGGTCTGGGATCACAGCCAGTGCAGCCTGGGGTGCTGGGGATTGAATCACAGTCCTTGTGAGTGCCTAAACAGGCATTTAGTCTGCTGAGCTTCTTCAGCAGCCCTAATTTAAAAAGATCTGTTTTACATATTTTATTTTATTCCATTTTATTTTTGTTTTTGTATTTTAGGGAAGGGTCTATAGGGTGTTCAGGGTCTCACTACTAGATCAGACTCATAGTGCTCCACCTGTTTGCAGCCTCTCATTAGCTGATATTACAGGCAGGCACCACACTCAATCTCTATTGCTGTTTCAGCATGCCCCAGGGGCAGGGCTGGCACAACAGACCCAGGGATTTTATTTCATTTTAGCAACTATAGATGAATATAACATACATTTAATAGTACTATTTTTTCCATAATATATATTTTGAAACCAATACGAATTGTAAAATTTCCTTTCTACATAGCTTAAACAGTACATTTTGCATTTCTAGTCAGAAATATAAGTGCCATTTAAAAAATTGCTCCAAAACTAAAAATAGCAATCACTCTTTTAATTTACTATAATTAAAACAACAAAATACAGTATGGAATATTATATCTAAAACCAGTAAAATGACCAAGTAGAAACAATCCATCAGATTGATATAAAACATCCAAACAATTACAAAATAAAATAACATAAATGGCTTGAAAATTCTCATTAAAAAGGGAAGATTATGTAGTAAAGATGTTATCTCACTTTGTTGACTTTAAAAATATGCTGGTGACATTAGTGACATTCAATTCAATGAACATAAAAGAAAAATCTTCCGCAGGACTCTGGTGAGCAGAATGAAGCAGATCATCAAAAAGAGCACACATCGTGACCAAGTGGACTTCATCCTGAGCAGGCAAGAACGGTTCAACACACAAAATCAATAAACGTAATACATCACAGAACAGAAGCAAGGACAAAAATCAATACATTCAGAAAAACCTTTGACAAAATTCAACATCCATGTCTGAGAAAAATGCTTAAGAAAGTAGGTACAGACTAACTTCTACGTGCTAAAAGCCATTTATGGCAACATACTGCCAACATGCTAATGAGAGAAAACTGTAAACGTTCCTTAAATTTATTTCCCGATGCTTGTGCAATAGACAGTAATACTCTGTTTTTGGAAAAGTTTGCTTCTGCTCAGTATGGATGGAAAGCACCACAGAGGCTATCTTCCCTGGAATCACAAAACAAATCCAGTTCATGAGCTGAAGTGCTCTATAGTATCTGAAACATTATTCAGAGAAAGCAGGCTAAAGAATACAATGAAAGAGGTACACATAGAAAGAGGAATGCACAAGTATCATTATTCACATATGACTTGATTTTTTATGGGGGGTCATGGGACTCAAACTCAGAACCAAGTCCCCGCCAGGGAGGCACTGTAGTGCTGAACTGTCTCCTCAGTTTGCCTTGAGCTTTTATATGGAAGATCCGAAAAAATTTCACCAAAGGGGAAAAATTTTTCTAAGAACTAATAATTAAAACAATGTGCTAGCACAAAAACTCAAACACAAAAATCAGTGATGTTCTTGTACACCAGTAATGAACCTATTGAGATAGAAATTAGGAAAATAATATTACTCAAACTAACCCAAAGAAAAATTAAATTATTATGCATTAACCTAACTATAAAAGTGAAAGATTTCTATTATGAAAACCATGATATTCTAAAGAAGGATTCTGAAGAGAATGTGAGAAATTAAAATTTATAGGAAAGCAGAAGTGACCCAGAATGGCAAAATTTATTCTGTGTAACAGCAAAGCTGGAGACAACAGTATACCAGATGTCAAAATATGTTACAAAGCTACAGTGATAAAAACAGCTTGGCAGGGGTACAAAAACACACCTGAGGATCTATAAAACAGAACAAAGGATGCAATAACAATCCTAGGCATATTGAGTTGTGTGGTTCTTAAAAATGTATTTAGTACAGAGTCTCCAGGGTCTCACTACAAAGATCAGAGTCAGAGAGATCCTCCTTTTTTCAGCCTCCCAAGCACTGGAATTACAGGCACACACCACCACGTCTGGTCTCAGTCCTCACCATCTCAGTGTGCCCCAGGGTCAGGGTTGGCACAGCATGCCAGGGATTGAATCCTTGTCTATGCGTCTCCCTAAGCGGTTGCTTCAGTCCACAGAACTTTCTAACCACTGCTTCAGCTATGTGATTTTTGAAAAAAAAAAAAAAAGTCAATAGATCAGTGCTATTTTGTACAGTAGCCACCAGGTTCGTGGCTGGGATCAGTTAACCAACAGAACCTGTTAATCTTCTATATTTTAAAACATTAAAATGTAGAAAATGAAGTAATGACAAGTATTTTCCTTTATTACTCAGTTATAAAGAAAAACTCAAGGATTTTATAGGTAAATGGAGGCAACTAGAGATCATACTTATAAGTGAAATGAATGAGGCCCACATGTGTAAACATCTTACTGCCTCCCTAGTATAAGATCTCAAAAGAGTAAATAAAATCTGAAAGGAACAATAGTTACTGTGAAAGAAAAAGAAATTATTCAAAGGGAAGGAAGAACTGGGATGAGGGAAAGGAGAAAAGGATGAAGGAAGGGAAATTATATGTATACACACAGGATAGCTTGGATAACTCTGCTGCTGAATTCTGCTGGTCTACTGGAAGGAGCAATTAATGCTTAAATATTTTTTCTTTTTAAATTTTTTGATGAATTTGGCATGCCTATACATGGCAATCTGAACGACTCATTTGCAGGCAACAACAGACCGCATAATAACCAGTGTTGAATTCCTATGATTTTGATTAATGAAATTCTATATTATCATTTTGAATGTATTTTTCTTTCTTTCTTTCTTTTTTTCTTTCCTTCTTTCTTTTCTTCCTAGTTTTTTATTCTCTTTAAAAAAGAAGTATCAAAGCAACAGTAGGACTCTTCCTCTAGAACTTTAAGTTACAGAGACCAAAGGGACTCGGGACCCTTTATCTCCATCAAAATTCATTGTGAACCAACTTGTATGTTTTAAGTGAACTTGTGTTTTTTAAGAAATCCTTCAAGCATAACTATAGTTTGGGAGCGAATATATTTCACATTAATCATTTTATTATGTAAACTATAGGGATATA
>PVJA010011518.1:21445-37149 GCA_004027025.1 Myocastor coypus
TTTTTTTTTTTTTTTTTTTTTTTTTTTTTTTTTTGTGGAACCAGTGATTGAACTCAGTACCTTTCACTTGCCAGGCAGGCACTTGCACCCCTGAGCTATCTCCCCAGCCCCAAAGCATAACATTTCTTTTTCTGTGGGACCAGGGTTCAAACTCATGACCTTGCACTTGCCAGGCAGGCACTAGTGCCACAGAGCTATCTTCCCAACTCCAAGAGAATGTGTTAGTATTACATACCTGGTGTAATTAATATCTACACATTATAAAGTATAAAATTTCAGTTTAAGTCATTGTTTCTGTGTACTGATAACAGGTTAAAATAAGTTTTAGACATGATTATAGTGGTATTGAAGTAAATAGAATAAAATAATTTTAAATGGCTATTCAACATACTGTAATTAAATTTTTTGAATAATCAAAGTTAACTTAGAACAATGATGCAATGTTGATAAATAACTGAGTGGCAGTCAAGAACTTGGTGGTAGTGAGAAAAAATAAAAGAATATGAGAAAATATATTGCAAATTTCCTTATGAATGTAGTATGATTGGCAAAAGCCCTAAATATAAAAAAAATGGTTCCATTAAAATTTGTAATGGTGATGAAGTAAATAATAAAGATCCTTTTTAGCGGGTTGCAAACTCGACATAGCATTTTATCTTTGCAATGTTAAAACAAAATATTTTTCACTTGAAATCAAAATTAAATTTTAAACAAGTCTTGAAATTTCTTATTAACATAAAATTTCTTGTTACATATACAAATTAAAGGATATCACCATGATCTTCCATGCCTGCATATGTCATGCAATGCTAAATCTCTTCCGCTTCCTCCTGTCCCTATCCCCTCCCTTTTCCATAAGGTCGAATTTTCAACTTTACGCAACTCTGAAAAGGCTTAGATTCTTGCATGTGTACACACACACACACACATGCGAACACACACACACAGAATCCTTTTATTTTTTTATTTTATTTTATTTTATTTTGTCTTTTTGAGACAGGGTTTCGCTATGCAGTTGAGGCTGGTCCTGCGCTCACTTTTGTAGCCCATGCTGGTCTCGAACTGGCACCAATCCTCCTGCCTCAGCCTCCCAAGTGCTGGGATTACAGGCGTGAGCCACCACACCCGGCTTTTTTTTTTTTTTTTTTTACAGAATCCTTTTAGATGAAGAAAGGCTACTTGTTACATTGTTAAAATCTTATTATAAAAATATAAAAAATAGAACAGGATTTTTAGAAAATGAAATATTTTCAATTAAGCTATCAAAGCAATTTTTCAGCATGCAAAATGTTGAAGCTATATAAAACTCAATTTGTATAAAAACTTAAAATCTGGATAGATTAAAGAAGAATACTGTGTGACAAAAAGAGTAGTATGGCTGCATTATATCTTAGAGGGGTTATAAATTTTTGGTGCAGTGTATGGATGCAGCCTGGAAAATCAACTTTGGAGAGTAAACTCTTGAAATTTTCTGTACTTAATAATGAAGTGTTATGCCTGGATATATAACAAAAAAATTCTACTGTGGTGAACATGCTGTCCCAGCTATGGTAAAACTATATAAATTAAGTGTATTTGAATTTTATTACAAGAGAGCAATGTCTCTCTGATTGCTCTATTCTGTAATATGATAGTCATTCAAATACTGGCACCGGGCTTTCTACGGCAAGTTTTACAGAATCATCATAGATACATTGACTAAGTTTGGTGAACATGATATTTAATGTGAATCTTCAGTTTGTAGTGTTGTTGCATGAAATACATAATTAATTTAAGGATATGTGCTCTCTGCCAGCACTTACTGATTAGACTGTAAAACATTACAACAGAATACTGTCACGTCATTTTGCATTCAAGATTTTTATTTTATTTTTAAATTATTATTATTATTATTATTATTATTATTATTATTATTATTATATGTGTTTGGTTGTTGCAGGGTCTCATTACACAGCTTGGACTCGAGCTGTTGGTCCTCCTCAGGGCTTTCAGCCTCCTCAGGGCTGGAATTACAAGCATGCACCACCACATCCAAACTCTGTGGGTGGGGTTGGCCTGACATGTGGCGCCAGGGTTAGAACTTCACTCTCTGAGCTTGTCTAAGCTTGCCTAAGCAGGCACTTTAGTCTGCTGAGCTATCTGGCCAGGCCTATTCAAGATTTTTAAAAACAAATGATTGCTAAAATCTCAGTGTCACTAACACAAAAAGTGACACTCTGAGGGTTCTTTGCTGGGTTCACAAAGCAAAAGAAATATTAAATGTGCAACTCTGCTGATGCTGAACTGAACAGGCTTAATAATTACATGAAAGTTAATGTCTTCAGGTTGGGAGAACAAGTGCTTGCCTGGCAAGCATAATGGCCTGAGTTCAATCCCCAGTCTCACCAAAAAAAAAAAAAAAAAAAAAAAAGAAAGAAAGAAAGAAAGAAGTTTAACATCTTCATATACAAATAAAAAATATTTTACCTATTTTCCTAACATGAATATGCAGATTGAAAAATTAAATGACATGAATAGCAGATTGCTGTTGAAATTGACTGAAAAATTTATTAGGATAATTTAAGAACATTTAGTCCTGTAATAAATCTGATGAATCTAATATCAATCATTATCACACTAGTTTATGAAATCACTTAGAGTAATATATTTGAGCCATAATTTTGCTTCATAGGTAGCTTAAATGTTTTAGAAAGACCATAGCATTTTGAATATATTATATTTTAAATTTATGTTGCTTAAATTAATATCTGATGGTTTCATTTTGAAAGTAGCTACTAGAAAATTTCACATGAAACATGTCACTTTCACTGCGTTTAATTTGAATGGCATCACTGCATCATCTAGAAAATTCTGATGCTTTGAGTTGCCAGTGGATGGAATTTTTTTTAAATTTCCTTATTTATATTTGACTGGGAAATCAGAAAAGGTAATGTGAGTCTATTCATATCTCACTTCTTTTAAGTATTCACAAAATAAAAACGATCGTTCCAGAACTCTCACTGTGTCTCTGTCATTCTTGAGGTTGGCCTTCTCCAGATTACAGCCCTCCAAATTCCCAGATGAACACTGTGATATGTCTATGGTGTCTTAAACATGTTACATTGATTTATCTGCAAACAGCCATACTGATCGAATGTATCTTCATCAGATATTGGGTTCCTTTATGAGTAGCTCTTGATGGCTCGCTCTTGGTGACGCTTGTTACTGGGTCCGTCTCCTTTATGTGTCTCATGTAAACTGAGTGTGTGCTCTTCCTGTATTCGGCCGCCTCTGCACCTCATTCAGATTCCTCTATGTCCGTTACACATAGAGTTCAGTTAAGCTGTGCTCATATTGTACAGGTATAGAGATAAGAAACTAAGAAGCAAAGAATAGTAAACAAAGGTTAGGGTGGGTTGTAATCTCTTACTTAGGGATTTTAGAAAACTAGGATTTAAAAAGGTGTAACAGCTTATCCTGACGGATGTCTCCACCCTTACTTGACACATTGGTGTAACAGCTGATCCTGAGTGATGTCTCCACCCTTACTTGAGACCTTGGTGATTATCCCCTCTCCTTCCTGTAAATCTTCTATTGTATGACCTAAATGAAAAGGAGATGCTTCTAGAGTTCTGGGCTCACTTCGAGAGAGACAGATCTCAGTGAGTCCTCTGAGCTACATTTATTGGGTCTTCTCGTCGTTTCTTTCAGCTCTGGATCACAACACACAACATATAGCAACACATAGCGAGCTGGCACTGTGTAAATATGCCAGTGCCCACACACGTGCTCCACGTGCAAGTCTGTCTCCTGTTGTACCCCGCAGGAAGCCCTCGGAGATCTGCGCAGACCCTGATTTCTCTGTTTCCTTTTTATCTTTGCTGAATGGCCCGGAGCAGCAGCAAAGCTCCCTTTCTCTTTGTAAAATGCTGCTTTTCCAGTAAGCAGTCAGGCAATGCATTGAGAAAACTCTTAGAGGGCTACGGTTTTCATAAGAGGCAAGTATTAAACTGATACCATAACCAGAGAAAGACGCAGCTAAAACAGGACCACAGGCCAATTTCTCATGAACATAGATGCAAAAATCCTCAATAAAATCCTTGCCAATGGAATACAGCAAATCGTCATGAAGATTACACGCCATGACCAGGTAGGACTCATCCCAGGGATGTGAGGTTGGTTCAATATACGCAAATCTATAAATGCAATACACTATATCAATAGTGCTGAATTCAAAAAGCACATGATCACCTCAGTTGATGCAGAAAAGGCTTGTGACAAAGTTCAACACTCATTCATGCTCAAAGTACTATAGAAAGTTGGAATAGATGGCCTCTACCTCAATTTGAGAAAAGCCATCTACGACAATCCAACAGCTAACATAACTCTAAATGTGGAAAAACTGAAGTCTTTTACTCTCAGATCTGGTATAAGACAAGGATGAACTCTATCACCACTCCTATTCAATATAGTTCTGGAATCATTAGCTAGAGCCTTTAGACAAGAGAGAGAAATAAAAGGAATAAGAGTAAGTAAAGAAGAAGTAAAACTATCATTATTTTACTTTACATGATGGTCTACTTGGAAGACCCATAGCTATAGATGACAAAGTTTTTCTTTCTATTCTTTTCAAATGTCGAAGGACGTTATTCTTATGCTTCTTTTACATCAAAAAGCTTTGTGCTGGCCAGTCTGCCCTCGCTGCCCCTCTATTTATTTACTTCTTTATTTATTTGGCACAGGATCTCACTACAAAGCTCAGACTCCTGTTTTTAGCTTCCCCAGTGCAGGAATTACAGGTGTGTACAATCACACCTGATTTTCGGCAGGGCGTCAAACCCGAGCCTTTTCGCTTGTCAAGCAGCAATGTAGACTG
Organism: Myocastor coypus; assembly: GCA_004027025.1. Classification (NCBI taxonomy): domain Eukaryota; kingdom Metazoa; phylum Chordata; class Mammalia; order Rodentia; family Myocastoridae; genus Myocastor; species Myocastor coypus. Next base: position 26,301 of record PVJA010011518.1, read on the forward strand.
CTGAGCTATCTCCCCGCAATCTTCTACGTTCTTTACAGTGAGCAGTTTCTCTCACCTGAAGAGTCCCAATTGGAAATCTCTTTGAAAGCATGCTAATTTAGCACCAGGCTCACCTACTCTTTATTTACTTTACTTGACAACTGTCAGTTTTATTTTTATTTATTTATTTATTTATTTATTTATTTTTGTCTTTTTGAGACAGGGTCTCACTATGCAGTTCAGTCTGGCCTTGAGCTCACTTTTGTAGCCCAGGCTGGTCTCGAACTCACATCGATCCTCCTGCCTCAGCCTCCCAAGTGCTGGGATTACAGGCGTGTACCACCACGCTTGGCGACAACTGTCAGTTTTAAATTGGTGCCGTGCTGAATGAGGTTGCCGTTGACCTCTGGTATGTGGAAGGATGGCACGGTAGGGAAACTGATTGCTGAAGCTAACTTCATCCCCGGAGGAGCCCCCGTGGCCCGCGTATATTGTGAGCACATGCTCCCTGCCCCCACACAATTTGTCCAGTTCCAGGTTCCTGAGTTCTCTTGTATTAAACCCTAGGGTTGTTGGTTTCCAATTACGGATGCTTCCAATTTCCATTTTAATATATGCTTTACAAAACCACGCTGACACATGAGAATTTGAGGTGAATTTCCCCCAGGAGGTCCCTTGACATTTTCTTTGAAGCCTGGGGGATGCGTTATGTAACATTCATAAACTATTTTGAAAACAAAGTTCTATTTTGAGAGCCACCAAATGAGTCCCCACAAATAGTTTTATTTAATAGGAGTATGCAAATTTTAATTATGTTTCTAAGAAGGCTATGCCTGGAGTTCTGAGGGAAATGGCAACCGTAGCAGTATTTGCATTTGCATAGTACTTGCTTATCAAGAGTTCAAAGCGTGTGAATAATGTATGTGCCCAGGTAAATTCCTGGAAGAGTGACATCTGAGTGGCATTGCCAGGGGTCTAGATTTATGAGTTTACTCCCAGTATTTGTTAAGGGAAGATGTTTTTCCTTGTAGGTCTGAGAAGCTGAATGATTCTGCCTATCAAGAAAGAATAAAAAATTATGTATTAACTCTTATAAAGTAATAGAAACAATTTACTGTCACTATTTTGCAATTTGAAGTCATAATAATAATCACTGGACCATAATAATCTTATAACCACTTTCTACATAATGAGGTTCTTTTTTTTTGAAGGAACCATTTTATTTCTATAAGCTTCCCAGACAGATTGTATTACTATAATTTATCCTATCATTTCATTAATAAAACTACAACATTGCTACGAGTAAAGAAACATCACTGCTATGTGCTCTGCACCAAATGTCTTTACAAGTAGCAAAGCCATGATGTTGTAGGAGACAGAAAATCACAGAAAATGAATATTTTATGATTCTAATTTTATATAAAAAAGAAAACATTAAATTATAACAACACAATAACTCCATAGTGGTCTAGGACCACATTGGAGGAGGAAGGTGGAAAAGACTATACAAAAGCCTAAGGGAGGCTTTGTGCTAATGGGGGTTGACAATTTTGTCCAATTATGCAAGTGAAATATGTGAGTTTTACTTTACATCAATCAGACAACAATAATAACAACAAAACTTCCTTCTAGACTACTGAAAATGTCTAGAACTTACCAGGCCCAAGAAAATGTAAAAATATAATAACCATCATAAGCAGAAAAGAAAGTACCCTGGATAACTTCTCAATCATAAATATTTTCAACTCATGAAAATATGTATTATTATTATAATTTTGTATAATTTCACTGTGAGGAGACATCAGATTTCTCCACTCTAATCACTTTGCATACTGGTGAAATATTAAAATTATAAATATTACATGGAAAATAGACACTCAATTCATTTTTTGACAAAGACATTAATTTGAGTTATACTTGCATTATTAAGAGAAGTTTGGTAGATCAAAAGATCTCTTGCAAGATGAATTACCTCAGCCGGTCTTATCTCATTCATTTAAATATAAACACATTAACCTTAATCTACAACCAAATATATTAGCTATTTGTACTATAGAGTTCTAAAATTAAAGCTAGCAGGAACAGGTTGATAAAATATCCTTAACAATTTTTATTCTTTCATTACTATAAAAATACCATTAATAGTGCTAAACTTTCTGAGAATATTGGCAGGCATATAGACATTATTTTTAAAACTCAGAAGCCATGCAAATGTAATTAGTTGGAGTAAATAACTGCACTAATGGATCATGAAGGTATTAGTTGGGCTGGCCCCACTTAGAAATATTCTATGTTGTGACTTCATAGTGTGGTCTTCTTAGATACTTTTAAGGCTAGTCCTTATGAGGTGTTATTTTTGTCTTGCAAATATTAATTATTACTTAAACTACTGAAATAATCCTTGAGATATATTTTTTAATCATAGTGTTCCAGAAAACCTCTTCTTTCTGAATCTGAGGTATTTGCTGCTAGCAACATAATTTAGTGGAAAAAAAAATAACATTGCTGGTTGAAATGTAATTTCATAAGCAGATATATTTTTCCTGAAAAAATGATTCATCAGAGCCTTTTTTGTGCACAGATTGTACTGGGACATTAGGGATTCGACATTCTAGGCAAGCTCTCTACCACTGGAAATCTCTAGATTTCAGCCCTTTTTCAGATTTTATACTGAGAGAAGCTTTTCCTGCAGTACTCAGGCTGTTAAGTAGCTGGGTTAACAGGTGGGTGCCATTGTTCCTGATGGCTTAATTTTCACAGGGAGAGATAAGGTGCGATTTATTTATTTATTTATTATTTACTTATTTTTGTGGTACTGGGGATTGAACTCAAGACCTTGTGCTTGCCAGGCAAGCACTTACTCCCCTGAGCTATCTCCCTGGCTCAAGGAGGGTTTTAAATACGGATAAAAAACTTACATGGGGAGCCAGTCCTAGCCAAAAGTCACTGGCTACTCTTGGAAGTGCTTAAGAAGTAAATAAAATTCTACTTAACTTGTGTGATTATATGAGGACAAATTTTATGTGTCTAAATATACATGAGGCACTTTGACTTATGTTACTGTTTCGACTCCAGTTTCAATTAGTGATATGCAAGGTTTTAGTACTCATGAAAAATCACATTTTTTAAAAAAAAGAACATAGTGGTCCTTTTGCACTGACAGTTTTTCTCTGCCAGTTCTTAATTCAAGGTAGGTCTAGAGGCTGGGATACAGCTCAGCAGTGTAAGTGTCTGCCTAGCAAGTGTAAAGTCCCGAGTTCAATTCCCGGTAAAAACAAACAAACAAACGAACAAAAACAAAACAAAACAAAAAAACTTGAGTTTGAATAACCACATTTGGTATTTGCTTTTCCACAAGCTGAAATGCAAATTATCCGGGAAAGCTGTAATATTTTTCTGCATGTAATTCCAATAGAGAGATATCTTTTAATTTTGAGAAAACTAAATCTCTTTACAAGTGATCATTATTCTAGAAAACTATACATTTTAAAGACATCTGAGAAGCTACACCAACTGTTTAAAATACATGATGCAGAAAAGTTTGTACTGAATTGACTTTTGAGACCATTAATACTTTCTCTAGGCCTGGTAAGATAGCTCAGCCGTCTAAAGCTCCTGCTTAGGCAAGCTCAGGCAAGTGCGCAGGGATCTTGGTTCAATCCCAAGCCCCACATGCCATGCCAGCCTTGACCCCAGGGTGAGCTGAGCCAGCCATGAAAAAAGAATTCTCTAAAAATTCACAAATCAAATTTAGAATGCTTATATACTATAATTTTTGAGTGTGAGATTAGAGAAGATTAAACATTTTTTCGACAGAGTACAAATTCTTAATATATTTTGTTAGATTTTCAGCAGTGTCCAGTTGACATAATGAATATTTCATTGGAAATATCCACATTGTTAATTATTTATATTACTTTAACACATATTTCGTATAATCTGTGGCTAATATTCTTAATGGAGTATATAATTTTTCCTGTGGAGTCTTTGTTGTAGTTGTTTTGTTTTACGCTTTTCTGAGGCAGAATCTCTTTATAAAGTTCAGGCTGGTCTTGAACTTACTTATGTAGCCCAGGCTGGCTTCCAGCTCGCAGCAGTCCTCCCGCTCCAGCCTCCATCGTTCTAGGACTACAGGCCTGCATCACCATGCTTCTCTCCTATATATATTTGAAGCTGAGATAAAAGGACACAGTGTGAATATTCACTTTCAATATAGCACTGGCAGTCAAGAACACACACATCTTCTCTAAACCATCTCTGGCCTATATTCTAGGTGGTTTTCAACAAACGTGTCCGTTGTTGTTCTTAGTGGAAATCCACAGCGCTATCTTTCTGTGTTTTGCTTTACATGTATTGCTTCATTTTAGCATCGCAACAATCTTACGTGACAGATATTATTATTATTGTTCCCAGTGTAGAGAAATGTAAACTGAAGACTATGTTTTTTCAATATTACAGTGTCTGTGTTTCAAATCCAGTCTCCCTTTGTCCCTTAAGCCTGTACCTTTCATTTCTTTAATGTTTATACATTTGTAGACACAACATGGATAAATTCTTTGCCTTCAAGAATATATAATAAAGTGACCAATCCAGACAAGTGAATAAGCCTACAAAGGAGAGATTTAATACCTTATAACCTGGAGAATAAGAGGAAACATGGCCAGGTGGAGCAGTGTGGAGCAGGGCCTTTCAGGCCAACGTCAATGGAAATGGAAGAGCAGAAGGTGAGTGGGGTTTCTTACTGATCTCTGGAGGGGCAGGGGTAGGGCATCACAATCAACTGTGACAGTCTGAGAGGCTGTATGGCCCTGGGAAGTGGGATGGGTAAGAAGCTCCTCCCACAAGACACCTGCTTCCTTCTAACAGGCAATTAAGTGGAACTTCCAGGGCAGGGACCAAGTCAAGAATGTACTCTTCAGGGTTAGCACTGTACCCTGAAGCAGGTCAGCACTGCTGGCAGGGAAGCTTGGCCTTGTCTTATAAGGCAGCAAACATTAAGCATTTTTCCCATGTGTACGTGGGAACACCTGGAAGAATGCAGGGAGGTATATGCTTACCCTGAGAAATGATGAGAGAAGGTACGGCAAAAGGGCAGGCATTGGCAAGGGCCTGGGATGAACAGTGAGGGGACTCTTAGGGCCCAAATGGAGGGCTGGCTCCAAGGTAGAGTGGCCTGTGACAGAGGGCAGCGGAAAACAGCAAAGTATACAAGGAAGAGCCCCAGCTGTGGCTGCTAGTAAGCCATTTCCCCCTCCTTACCTTGGTATGCCGATTACCCATCCCAGGGCAGGTGTTGTACCACACTCATAATCCCAGCAATGGACCAAGAATCAATCACAAACTGTAGAAGCCACCCCATGATGGCATAAGGCTTTGGGGCACACTTAGACACGAACAATAACGATCTACTCCTGAGGACCCCAAAGCCTCATGCGCACCCTTTTATGCAAAAGACATTTTAGTCTTTCCCTAAGAGTTGTCAAAGGCATAAGAGTTGCAACATCGCTGAAAACTTCGAGTCTCAACTCTGCTTCAAGATCTAAGATGAACTCTCAGGTGTGCGTCTCTACACATATGAAAAGCTAAACACATCCAACATTCAATGGCACAATCAAAACATTACCAATCAAAAAGGTACAAACAACAGGATACAGAGCAGTGGGAACAAAGCAAGTCCAAAATCCAGAAAGGCAAAAATTAAGCCCTGTAGTTCCATGTGGGACATCTGAAGCAATCCACGGAAATTGTGAGTCCCATGTAGCTCCACCTGTTTGGTACTGCCATTGATTGTAGCTACCACGGCTTCTCTCTCAGGCCTGCTTTGCTCTCTTCTTGCACCTTTCCTCAGATGGTCCACATTCCTGGCTTATCCAAACTTATGCGGTTTCTACTGCATATTAGGCTTTTCATTCTCTGCTTCACACACTGCCCTCTCAGAGGAACACAGCCTGGCCTCCAGAGCCATCTTCAGAAATCTAGTTGGAAGCCTCTTAACCTCAGAACTCCTGCATTGTGCCTACACCTAAAACTAATGGCACATGGATGCTTCGAAGGTCTGCTGCAGCTGGAGCAATAGTCTCTTTTATTCTCTCTCTCTTGACTACAGGGTTTGAATACATGGAACTCTGAGTACTCTGACCCTGAAAGTCAAAGCAAAGTCCCTTACTCATGTGGCTCAGATTGCAAAGGCTGGAGATCTGGCCTGCCATCTTCTGTAGTGCCCTGAGGCTATTCTTTCCATTCTCTTGTTCATTCCCAGCAATGGAGAGTCTCTCAGTCCACAGTTTTATTGACACTTCATTTCTGGACAAACTCACAACATTTTAAATCATCCTGGTGCATCTTTGCTCTTCATTTTCAACATAAGCCTAAATACAAGCCTTCAATGATAGCTATACCACTGCGTCAATATTTGACTGCCTTTTGATTTTTCTTTTTTTTTGGACAGATTAATCTTCTGTGCTTAAACTCAATCTCAGGCAAAGTCTCTGGACAGAAGTAAAATGCAGACAAACTTTCTGCCAAGCCGTAACCCACATGGTCTAGAATCCAACAACCAATGAAGTCCTCATTCCCCGCAGAAACCACCCCAGCCTGGCGTTTGCAGGCAGGATTTCTATTAGCCTTCTTCTGAGCTTTGACCAGAATCTCCCATATGGAGCATCCAAAGGCATTCCAGTGCTTCTCTTGTAGGTGATATCTCGGAACCCTTCCTGTCTCTCCCTGTGAGCCATCCTAAAAGGTTTGTACTTGACATGGCCAGGTGTAGTTACGGTAGCGACCCCGCTTCTTTGGTACCAAATAATTTTTCAGTTACTCTTCTCTCACTACTGGGACAAAATATTTTATACCCAAAATTGAGGAAGGAAAGGTTTATTTAGCTCTTAGTTAGTGGCAGTTTTAGTCTAAACTCGGCTGGCTCCAAGGCAGAGTGACAATGGCAGAGGACAGCCATTTGTGGTTGTGAAAAACCGCAAAAATGAAAGGGCATAATCTCAGCTGCAGCTGCTAGCAAGCCTCTCTTCCATTCTTACACTGGTATACTGATAAAGCATCTCAGGGCGGGTGTATCATTCACAGCCATAATCCCTGCACTGGATCAAGAATTACTGACAAACTCTAAAAGCTGCCTTGTGACTGCATGTGTCTTTGGGGGACACTTAGACACACACCGTAACAGGAATCTTGGACAACGCCACTCATCATCTCAGTGCAGGGGAGGAACATGGTAGAGCTTTGTAAGGAGTTGTCTGTCCACGTGGACAGCTACACAATAATCAGTCACTGGAGCTCATTGCTATTTCTGTGGATAAGGCAAACAATGAGTTTCAAGAGAAGAATACAGTTATTAAACATAGGAGTGTAAAACAATCTAAAACCAATCCTTATAGTAGTTTTTTTTTAAATGTTTATTCTGAAATATAAAACTGATCTGTAAACACTATTTATAACTAATATTTTTCGTGGTCAACTGCTTTCTTTTCCATTTAATAAAGTTTTACTGTCCATAACAGCACAACCAGAAGGACAACATCAATAAACTCAGGCTTTTCTCATCTTTCCTCTTTCTTTTAATAAACATTTCTGTATGTTCTTGTTTCTTAAGTGAGTAATCAGATTTGACACCTCCATGCACAGTCTAAGGCTCAACGTTTTTACAACTAGTTTTGAGAATGTAATGTATGCACTGAGTCTTTGGAAATTTTTGTAGTAGCTACCACTGTCTGGGTGCATCAGGAGGTAAACGGAAACACCCTAAGTGAAAAGCGAGCTACAATCCACCTTGTGAGGGGTGAGGGCTTGATCTCTAACCATCTGAGAAAGAGAGGCAGTTTCAATTAGGAGCACACACTTTTGCTGACAACACTAACAACCGATTCATCTAACGAAGTCCCTGCATGTGCTGCCTGTCTTCGATGCTAGGGAGTGACACCTTACATTTCACCCTGAATAGGCCAGTGTTCCCTGCTTGGCGCCTGATTGTTTTCACTAAACAGTGGGTCAATAAAAACTTCTGGAAAGCTTATTAGACCGTTGCTATGTTTCCAGACCACTTTGCAAGCAGAGCTTCTCACAGCACTTTGAAAATTCTCTGATAACTAATTTACAATAGACATGTTATAGGACGTATGCTGCTGGTTTGGGGGTTATATCATATTGAGAAATCATAAAAATTACATTTCAAAGAGCCACTACTACAATATGATTCAGAGATTTAAATTTAAAGGTGTTTTTTTTTTTGGTTTCAGTCACTCAAAACATCACCTTTGATTAATGGGCTCCTAGGGTGTGTGTTTGTATTTATTATAAAATATAAAGGCTAGCACAGTAAATATCTGTGGGCAGTTACAGTGCGACAGTATGAGGATGTGGAGCACACCATCCTGAGGAAAGCATGGATTCTGATTAAGAGATTCGTCTCACCCTTACAGTCTCTGCAAAGAGATTGTCCATGGGACATACTTAGAATGCTTTGCGAAAAGCATCTATTCAAGCAGGATAATGCAATTATAAAATGTTTGCATGAGTATTTTCAGAAAATAAAATAAGTTAACATTACTTTTAAGGACTCACAGTTGCAATACAATTGTAATGCAGAGTTTTGACTTGTAAATTATTGGGCAGTTTTTTGAAATGTTGCTGGCAGAGAACCTTGGACTTTCCATATGTAAGGCACTCAGTGATGCGCTTCACGAGCTCGGAAGCTTTTCAAAGTAAAATATGATTACACATCGTGGCCTGTGTTAGTCTCCTACTAAACGCAACTGTATTACCATAGTAAAACATGAACACAGTTTAGGGGAAACGTCAAAGGATTATTGTTCAAGTACTGTAAAGTGACTATGGTTGACTTTCAACCTGAGTCTTCACAAAGAGGAAAACACACTTACTGGCTGGAGATAAATTGATCTAAAAGCATTAGGCAACAATGCATCTTGTGAGGACTGCACTGGGTCAGCGCTCATCCTCACTTTGTCTTTTTCTACCCATTTTACATGCTACAGTACTTGATTCCAGCCATATACAGCATCCATTTAGTTGATCAAGGCTTTTCCTTAAAGGTTTGTGAAAAATATACTGTGCAGGCGGATCCTCCATTTTAACGGAAACATAGAAGGTTCCCATAATATTAGCATAGTTTCTGGAAGAACAGTCCTTTTAGATTGACCTGTTCAGAGGGATTTTTATTCCTCTTTCCAGTCCCTGTGGTTCCACATCAAATTGAGGTGCTTTTTTATGTTGTAGTAGCAACAGTCAGAAGGAAGATTTATGTGCCTATGTGTGTTTATTCATTTTAATGAGAAAATTTACAAAGTAGCAATGAAGCAGTTTCAAAACAAGGTAGTAGGATGGTTATAATTAATTTCATGCATATTGTTGTCTCCATAGTAGTTATTCAGAGGACAAGATGCAGACCTGATATCTTGCCTAAACAATATTAGTACAAACTTTTATTCTCAATGAACTACGAGAAAGTGGCTATATATCTATCCTAACTCTCTTGTGTGTGTGTACATATATATTTTTTTCTTTTAAAGGTTGTAATATCAGGAGAAAATATCATATCATGTCTTATAAGTAGATTATAAGTCAGAGATACATTCTTAAGCATAAAACAAATTACAATTAAACAATATTCAGAAAATTAATTAAATATTAATCAACTAAAAATGAAATTACATATTTTAAAACAATATTCTAAGATTTAAATCAAATTGTGAGTCCAACTTAGAGGCCAGAATGTTATGTATCATATGTACAAATCTGTAATCAATTCAGGATACTCATATAACATTTGAATTGGATTAATATATACAAATATATCAACTAAGAAAAAGTTTCCATGTTAGTAAAGTATTACTATGAATAAAACATAACATAGATACTGGAATAGCAACTATATGACCAGAACTTCTAATAGTCTGGGGATAGGATATCGCACGAAGTTCTAGTATGTTGTGTACATGGACAGTGTCTATGATGCTTACTGGTGGCAGGTGTCACTTGTGGGACTGAGCTACTGCTATGTCCTTAATATCCACTCTGTAGATCCAGACAAAATCATGACCCATAGGGTGCAGGAGAAGTCCATTTGTAGAACATGCTGATGGAAATAGTCCACTGCTGTATACAAAAGAATAGTTGAAAGACTGCTGTTGTATACCTCTTTTTCTCCTATGTGTAATTGTTTACCCTATTTGGTGGGTTCTTTCCATTCTTCTTCATGGAGTTGTGGTCATTTTGATCCCTCTCTACAATATCTTTTAGTAAACTGTGTAGGGTAGGCTTTGTCATCATGAAATTCTTCAGTTGTTCTTTGTCATGGAAGTATTTCACTTCTCCATTATACTTGAAAGAGAGTTTAGCAGGGTATCTCAGTCTGGGTTGAAATTTGCTTCCTTGCAAGACTTGAGGTACTTTGCTCCATGCTGCTCTTGACTTGATGGTTTGTAAAGAGAAAGCTGCAATTATTCTGAAGGGTTTTCCTTTAAATGTGATCTGTTTCTTTCCTCTAGTGGCTTTTAGTATACTGTTCCTGCACCAAATTCCTGGCATCTTGATTATTATATGTCTGGGTGTGGTTTTAATTGGGTTGATGTTATTCGGAGTTCTATATGCTTCAGTTACTGAATGTCAAATTGTTTCCCCATATTGGGGAAGTTTTCTGTTATTACTTCTGCCCATATTCTTATTTATATCGTTTGTATTGACACTTTCTTTCTCATTGATGCCTAGTAGTCTTATGTTGCTCATCTTTGCTTCATCTTGTAGACGTTGAATTATTTTTCCTGAACCCTAGTTGTTTTTGAGGGATCATTTCTTACCTTTTCAGTAGCTGCAATGGTTTCTTTAAGGTCTGAAAGTCTAT
>PVJA010011518.1:37249-54645 GCA_004027025.1 Myocastor coypus
TTTTTTTTTTTTTTTTTTTTTTTTTTTTTTTTTTTTTTTTTTTTTTTGTCTTTTTGAGACAGGGTCTTGATATGCAGTTCAGGCTGGCCTTGAGCTCACTTTTGTAGCCCAGGCTGGTCTCGAACTCACACCGATTCTCCTGTCTCAGCCCCCCGAGTGCTGGGATTACAGGCGTGTGCCAACACACCCGGCAGTGTCTTCTGTAGAAGTGCTTAGTACTTCTTTCATTATAGTTATCATTTCTTTCTTTACTTCAGAAATTATTTCTGATCTGATTTCCTCTGCACCTTTCTGCAATTGTTTCTTTACGTCAGATGCATTATTTCAGAGATTTCAGGTGTCAGATTTCCAATTTCTTCTATGCTATTATCACCTGCATTTGTTCTTGGTGGGCTTGGGGCTTGAGAATGCATTTTGCTCTTTCTCTTTGCCACTTTGTATAGCCCGGTCTCCTGACCTTTGGTGTAGAGCTTTGGTAGAGTTCTTACCCTACCACAAGATCTGGATCTACCAACTTCAAACTTGTCCAGGTGGGTGTGTCTTGGGTCTGGCTGCTGTGCTCCACTTCTTCCTACTGCAGTCCTTGGAGGTAATCCCACCGTGCCAGCCTGGCAAGATGTTCTGCTGCTGGATCCACTGGGTGGGTCTTATCTCTAGCCTCTCGGCAGGGAGTTCTCCTGCAGTTTTCCACAGTGGGCCTGTCTGATGGATGAAGTTCCACTCACATGCTGGGCCTTATTGCTGGGTCGAATGAGATTCCTGCAGACCTCGGTATAGTCTCACTCACATGCTGGGCCTGGTTGCTGGGTCGAATGAGAAGGAAGATTTTTTGTTTGTTCGTCTGATCTGACAGTCTTATGGAATTTGTGAAGATGTCTTAGCATTTACTTACTCAGTAAGTCAATGAAAGGACAGTTTCTGAACTCGGGGAACTAAGAAAAATTCATCCTTTTGCCTCTTCCTACTCTCCTAATCCTAATTCCTGTATTGTAGTAGGAGTACTTATACATTACTAAGCAGTTTGAGATATTTGAGAAGAGAAAACAAAGGTGAATTGAATGTTAATGTTTGTGTGATTCAAACGTGCAGACTAAATTTTCCCAAGCTTCCTCAGACTTGTTCAAATGAATAAATGAAGAGTTGATTCAAATGGAGCAATTCTGCTGAGCAATCTGGGGAGTCCCAGTGTGATCACGGTGGTACTTATAAGAGGGACTTAGAAAAGGCTTAAAAGAGTTATGGTCAGTAAAAGCCCACAGATTCAGAACTACGCTGCCATATGCTGAAGAGTGATGGCGGCACGTAGATGCTGGCGAGTCCAGGAATAGCATGCATATCTACAGCCTCCAGGAGTGCAGCTGAGCCAACACTCTGATGTCTCCAGAAGGGGACAAGAACATGTCCTGTGGTTGCACCATGCTTAGGGCAATTTGTACCAGCACTAACAAGGAGCCAAGATTGTACGCAAAAGAAATGACGAATATCCGAGCCATAGCTTTTTTTGATCCTATTCCTAGAAATTGGCTTACCGTGACAAATGCTTTTATAAGAAATGTCTATAGCTGAAGCCCAAATGCTTTGTGACCTAAAATGAGCCACTAAAGGCAATTCAATGAGTTAAAACAAATAGAGATTGGTCCAAGTTTCCCTTGGGCATGGAATTATTATTTTACACACATTCCTCCCATGAATATTGATGAATGGGGCTTGGGTTCATGGAAAGGTACAGGTTCATCCATGGCCCAGTGATACCCTTTGTGCAAATTTGTCCTATTAGTTTAGGACCCAAACGCCTTTCAATACTCCATCTCTCTCTCACCTTTCCCTCAGAAATTTCAGGAAGTTTAAAATAAAATAGCTTCCAAATTTCACAGGAGGCCAACGGAAGCCACAGCCAATTAAAACATGATGAAAACAAGAGTTTTCACAAAGCTGGATTACAGAGAAATGCCAAGGCATTAGGATTTTTTTCCCTTAGCTAAGCATTAATATTTTGTGCTGTTATATTTAGATTTCTAGAGTAATGCATTAACATGCCAAAATGGCTGACAAGATTAACGAGCAACTTTAAAGAACCCTTAGTGACAAAATGAAATATCTCATTATTGTTCCTGCCTTTCTTCTTCTGTGCTTTTCCACATCTCATCCGGGGATACTCAGATGACAAGGAGAGTGCACTTGGCCAGATGTTTTCCACTGTGGCTCCTCTGTCTTTGGAAACACCAGAGAGAGACACTAAAGGAGCAGTCCATTTTAACACCTGCAGCAGGTGTACCTCTCGATTGCTTCTGTTTTGCTTTTCCTCAAATAATAAAACACATGAAGAAAATAGGCTATCTCTATTCTATAAAATATTTAATGGGCGACTTTCTGAATTACTGCCTGGTTGTAGGAATAAGGTTATCTTTTAGGTGAAGCTCAGGAAGGCTTTCAAGGTTCCTATTGTTGATGTTGGTCAACATTTTCAAACTTTCTAGTATGTGAATTCGAATCTGAGTAAGAGACGAGGGTCCTTCGGTGGTCAGCTGTGCACATTCGCACCATTCTGGGGTGGCAAAGGAAGGCAAACTGCATCCCAGGACCCAAATGTAGCCACAAAAATCTTGACCAGAGGACATTGGCATCCTTCCGCTGAGATGACATGCAATTAGGCGAGTTATGCCATCATGACAGCCTTGGACGCAGCAGGAGCAGCACGACAGGGATGAGGAGGTCAATGAATCAGAATTTCACCTACTTTTTTCTTTCTCCTGATCTTATTTATGTTGCTAGGGGTATATCAGTGTTACCATTTTTGATCATTTATTGTTTTCAGAAAATTCCTGACAGATTTTATGAAAATACTATTTTTCTTTGTGTAGTTATCCCCCAGCCTTGTTTTCCCAATGTGGAAGCTACAGCAAGTTACCAAAGGGTTCAGTCTATTTCCATAAAGACAAATGTTGCCATTAAAGGAGGTGCCAGATTTTCCTCATAAGCAGTGTAGAAAAAGGGGGACTACAGGCTACCTTCACTTGTCTATGGCTATCCCTTCCTAAATAGGAAAATAGTCTTCCCTATTTTCTTGATCCTTCTTCAGTGTCTTTTCTTTCCTGGTTGAAGAGTAACAGTTGAAAAATTAGCAGCCTTGCAAATTCTATGGGAAATATGACCTGTGAGCAGGTGGATAGCGGATTCCTGATCTTGCATGTCCTGAGACAGAGATGCCGAGAGAGAGAGAGAGCTCAACTTGGAAAAGAAAGAAAGTTTTATGTCACAGTGAAGCCCATCACTCTGTGTAATTAATAGGTAATAACAAAGTGAACACAATTTTAAAAAGAAAATTCTAGATGAAGTACTACTTTGGAATCACTTTCTGAATAGCATCAGTTTTCTATGTTTTCCATTTGTCAGGAGGCTGTATCTGCTACAAAACTGCATTTCATTCTAAAATATTTTCCTAAAACCAAAGAATTCATTAAGTGCAGAAAAGTAGCAGGAGACTTGCTTAATTCTTTTTTTTTTCTAATTGCTGCTTTATTGTGTGAAAATTACCATTTCTGCTCAATGAGAGTGAAACACTTCTAAGAGCAAGGTAGTGACATACGTGAGCGCGGACAGGCTCCTGTTTCTAAAGCCACTCCCTTAGGATTCCAAAGTAACTGTGGCAACTGGATGCTTGTATGATTTGAAAGTAACTGAATGTTGTACATGTATGATTTGTGGTGAGATAATATGCCAACTGATGGTCACCTATGTCTAGGATACAATCACCTAGATAGCGGAAAGAGTAGATTCTGGAAATTGCCTTTGAAACACCAAAGTACTTTCAAACCTTAGACTACAAATAACTTGTTTTGCGTAGGTTCTGTAAGACAAGCAAGTATTTCTAATGAATTTTATCTTATGAATTAATGATGTAGGGGCCATCGAGAAGGCTCAGCGTTCTAAAGCATCTGGTTAGGCAAGCTTAGGCAACGGCAGGGACTGTGGTTCAATCCCCAGCACCACATGCTGCACCAGCCCCACCCCCAGGGCAGCTGAGCCGGCCATAAAAAAAATGTCTTGCCAAACGAGTAGAATGTGACAGTGAATGTCACAGGATCACAACTGAACCAGTCGACTGACTCTCTGTCTCTTTCTCTGAGTTTGTCTCTGTATCTGTCTCTCTTTCTCTCTCTGTCTCCATCTCTGTCAGTCACTGTCTCTGTCTCTGTCTCTTTCTCTCTCTTCTCTCTCTCTCTCTGGATGTGAGTGTGGTTGTGTCTTAGATTTTCAGGTTATGGGTAATCATCTTACACCAGAAAGAAGTTATAGAGGAGCAAAAGCAAAGGAATCCTTCTCTTAAAATGAGATTAGGGAGATAAGTAAAATGTGAGAAACTGTGTCAAATGGCATAGAAAATTGTCACCTGACGAGGGCAGATCAATGTGAGTGATGAATTTGCTTAGTGATAATGCACTGATGCCTTTCTGTGAAATTCTCGAAGGGAGACAAACGCAAGTATCATTGGATGGGATCCTTGCTGAAGGCGCATGAAAAGAAAAGGTTCCACTGAGCCAGTAGAGAGCAGTGATTCCATTAGTGCTAGGAAGTCGACCTATGAAAGAAACCCTCTGGGGGCTGGGGAGATAGCTTCATGGCTTAAGCACCTGCCTGGCAAGAGCAAAGACCTGGGTTTGATTTCTGGTACCACACACCCTGCTGGACACCAAAGCTGGGTGTGGGAGTGCATACCTATAGTTCCAGAGCTGGAGAGGCTGAGCCAGGAAAATCACTGAGTCTGATGTTTATAGGGAGACCTTGCACCAAATGAATGAATGAATGAATAAATAAATAATGACGTCTTATCTCCCTCACCTCAGCCACAAAGGTTTTCAAAGTTTAATTCATTCATTTTTATTAACATTTTGCATACTTTTTTTACTATATTTTGTTACCGTATTATAATGACTTCTGTATGAATACTTTGGTTGAGAGTGAATCATCTGAGCCTCAATTCTGCTCAAGGGGAAGTTCACTTTGGTATGCAAGTGCTTGGAGTCACACACGTTTCTGGAGTGAATTACGCCTGCAAACTAGGGTTGCGCTGTGTCCTAATATATAGAGAAATACTTACCTACGAACTACCAGGAATGTCTTTAAATTTTCTATTTTCTTGTTTCTCTTTCTTTCTTTCTTTCTTTCTTTCTTTCTTTCTTTCTTTCTTTCTTTCTTTCTTTCTTTCTTTCTTTCTTTCTTTCCTTCCTTCCTCCCTCCCTCCCTCCCTCCCTCCTTTTTTTTCCTTCCTTCCTTCCTTCATTCCTTCCTTCCTCCCTCCCTCCCTCCCTCCCTCCTTTCTTTCTTTCCTTCCTTCCTTCCTTCCTTCTTTCTTTCTTTCTTTCTTTCTTTCTTTCTTTCTTTCTTTCTTTCTTTCTTTCTTCCTTCCTTCCTTTCTTTCGGCACCAGGGATGGAAAGCAGGACCTGGTGCTTGCCAAACAGGCACTTCAGCTGCTGAGCTATCTCCACAGTGCTCTAGTTCTTTGTCTCTCAATATTTTATTGGAGATGAGGTTACGATGAAAGTTCTCTCCTACTTCAAATTCACCAAACCTTCAATGACTGCATACTGGATTTCTCTCCTCCTTCTTTGCTTCAATACATTTTCTTCACTCCTGTAAGCAAACTGCTTTCTTCTCCCTACCCGTGTATTGAGAAGAGGATCTACAGGGGCTCATTATGTAGATTGGACTCAGTGATTCTCCTGTTTTTAGCCTCCTAAGAGCTGGGATTACAGGCACAGGACACCATGCCCAGCCTCAACTGTGGTCTCAGGGCACCTGTGAGTAAGGCTGGCACTACACACCAGAGATTGAACCCAGGCCTTTGTGCTCTGCCTAAGCAGGCACTTTAGTCTGCTGAGCTATCGGGCCAGCCCTGTAGTCAGCTTTCAAATAGAAATCTGTCCGGCCTTTCCACCAGCTTTACTCTTATATCTACTTCATAGTGAGGCTCAACTCACAACTGGCTAATGCCTATGTTGGTTAGAGCACAGCAGAGCAGAAGAGGGTGATCCAAAATATCAAAGGACTTTTTATCAGGGACAAAGGAAAGAAATAACATTCACAGAGCTCTGATTCCTTCTACTTACTTACTCCTTCTTCCCTTCCTGTGTTGTTTATTTCCTTCCCAGTCTTCTCCCTTCTCTCTTGTCCCTTTTCTCCTCTCTATTTCTTGACTCTTTTCATAAAATTTTAAGGAAAATTGTACCTTCTTTTATAAATCATATCTATCAAATATATCATGGTATTACATATCAGCTATCATCTAGCTGTCTATCTATTATCTATCTATCTATCTATCTATCTATCTATCTATCTATCTATCATCTATCTAGCCATCCTTTTTGTACAGAAAGTTTAGTTTTGGGTTATGTACTGCACATTTTTTTTTCCTCTATTGCTCATTAGAAGCTCTTTATGTTCCTGATCTTTACCTGGAGTCTGAAGGATTTGAGGAAGGAGTCACACTTTTTATTTTTACGTGCCCTGAAATGCCTAGTATTGTACAGCACAAAATAGTGGTTATTATATATTTATCTGGTATGAGACAAGGCGCTTGTTTACTGTGGGGATAGAGATTTGTAGCCTCTGCCTGCTCCTGGCTAATTATGTTCTCATAAATATCAACCTTAAACTACAGCTCTCCATTGACTAATTTAAATAAAACTGCTACTCTTTCTGTTCTCTAATGAGCTTAATTTACAGATGTGTATCTTGCACTGGTGAACTGGACATGCTTATAATTAGGACCAAAAGGAGTGAGACATTGCTGTGACAAAAAGTGCAGCCAACACGGGTGACGAAACAGATGCCCAAAGAGGGAGGGCGTTTGAGGAAGAAACACTCACACAAGTGATGTGACTTCGGGACACGCCACGGCGGGGTCTGAGAAGCTTGGCAGTGGGCCTCCTTTCAGCTGCCTTCCCTTAATGTCAAAGACAGCTGGGAGTGTCGCAGAAGTAAATCCTGTCTCTGCAAGAAGAGTGCGATTGGTACCACTTATGTATTAAAAGGATGGTCCAGTTCATCGTTAGCTCCTGGAAAACCTCGGCCCAGAACAAAGGGCAGAGCACATCTCTCAGTGCCTCTCAGATCACACCTACCGGTTTCCTTTGATTCTTATCTTGAGAATGAAGCCATCTGCATAATGGAAATACAATACAACCATTTGTGGATTCAGATCCAGTACTGAACTAGATAGCTGCTATATGCCTCTGGAGATGGTTGAGTTCCCAATTTTTTCTTTCCTGATATGCATGTATTCACATGTCTATGACTTATTTTTAGCAATACTGTCTGTCATTTGCTTTTTAGGTTAGGCTTTTAAAGTAATATTGTAAGTGCAGGTATTACCAAATAAATTCAGCCGCAAAAAGAAATTCAGTGTCTTCGTACAACATAGCGCTGAAAATGACTTTAGAGTTATCTGTAGTTAGGTGTTTATCTGAATTATAAATAAATGATATGAGTATAAAGGGTATCTCAACAGGCAGGGAATTCACATATGAACAAAAGGTTGGTAGAATACGGATGTAGAGTGTAGCATAAACTGCATCGGTATAAAGAATATTTGGAAAGAACTTAGATGTTGTTTTCTTAACTGACTTCTTTAAAGGTAATGTTTCATTCAGGGCATTTATGAAAACCTAACCTATGTGCACAGTACAACCACATTAATCATAAAGACAATACCTATAACAAGATTTCTCCTTTATGTAAGCTTGGATTGAGGTTTGAAAAAAATCCATTTGTCAGTCCGTTGGTGTTGGGTAACAATAGGATATCAATAGGCACAAAAGAAAAGAAGTACATATAAAAATCAACTAAGACTAGGCCTTGAAAAGCTACAGGAATTCAATAGAGGTTATCTGATAACACCAGAGGGAGAACAAAATCTTAGATGTACAATTAAGCTATCACACAGCGCTGGAATCTATTCAAAATCTGGGCAGAAATAGTTGCCATCTCCTCACTTAGAAAAATGTCCTCTCTCATCTTTTTTGTTCCCAATGCTCCACTTTTCTGGCAAACTTTTGTAGAGCTACTGACATCGTTGACTGGCTTTGAATTTGGATTTCGAAGGCTGCCATTATAAAGTGGTCTTTATTACCCTAAATTGAACCTATCCGTGTTTCTATTTTGTATAGTACTAAATTACACGGCCATGTTAGTGGGTCATGTGCCCAGGAAACTGTTGATTGGAGGGAAGATTCCAGGGTGGAATCGATAGTCTGGGGTTTCAGGATTATTGAAACAATTCATGAAATCACAAGGCATCTATGTTAATGACAATCACACTAAATAGTTCTAATAAAACACTCAATGTATAAATTAAGTAGAAAATACTTTAAGAGGTTAAATATAGTCCAGTAGCACAAATTATTAAAACACAATAAAAAGTGATTGCTATTAAGTTTTTCTCATTATATATCCATCTACTCAGATGCATTTTATTTACATATTTATTTATTTTATTTATTTATTATGCATTTAGTAAAGGGTCTACAGGGTCTCAGTACACACATCAGACTCATAGTGATCCTCCCATTTTCAGCTGCCCAAGCCCTGGGATTATAGGCATGTACCAACACGCCCAGTCTCATTCACTCTCTGAGCGTGTCCCAGGGATAGGACTGGCATGGTACACTGGGAATCGAACCCCAGTCCCTGCACCTGCCTAAGTCGCTGCTTTAGTCTGCTGAGCTATCTGGCTGGCTCCCAAATGGGTTTTAAATACGTAGTCTGTTTAAAGTTAAGCGTACTGAATGACAAAAGACAAACAAACAAAAAAAACCAAACCAAAACAAACACATGAAATAAACTTTAAAGCTTTAAACCTTTCAGATATGAAACTATTTGCTTTAAAATCCGGATTGTCAATGTAGGTGAATGTTCCTGAAGACAGCGGAGTCAGAGCTGCCTCCTGGGTATGCAGGTCCTGCAGGGGAGGACAGAGAGGAAGCCTGCTCCTGGCAGCCCTGCCTGCTCAGTGGAGACTGCGTCACTCCCAAGGAGGCTTGATGTCGGGGAGGCCTAAGCAGCAAACTGTTTAGATAGTTCCATTGTTTGTTGTCCTTCAAAGCACAAACATCTGATAAAATGTTGTCCCTTAATATTTAATTTATTTCATTAGGTAGATAGTGCGCCTTTATTAATGAAATTAAAATGCACATTCTCCTGGGGAACATGATAATGTAAAACAATTTAAAATAGCTTGAGAAATATAAAGTAACATCAGGCTATAAAACAGCTTGAGAAACACTGACTATTATGGTTTATGTCTAGTTGTCCCCCCAAAGCCTCATGCAGTCACTGGGCAGGGACTTCTATAGACTGAGACTTGACTCCTGAGTCACTGGGACTATGTGATTTAGTACTGATCTAGAATTTGAGACTTGATCCATGATCCCTGGGATTATGTGCTTTAAGTACTTCTGGGATTATGGGTGTAGCCTAAGGCAGAGAGGCTGAGGCAGAGAGCCTGAATGTAATTTAAAGAGAGGCAGAGAGACAGACTCGCTGCTGTTTCTCTGCTGCCCTGTTTGGTTGGTTACCTCTGCCGCCATTTTGTTGCTGTTCTGCCGCCATGAACTGGACGCTCTCTGCTCTGCTCCACTCAGCCTTGGGCCAGCCAAATATGGACGGAAACCTCCAGTAACTGTGAGCTAAATAAACCTTTCCCTCCTTCATTTTGGGTGTCGGGTATTCGTCCCAGCAATGAATGAAGAGTAACTAAGACACTGACTGAATTGCTAAGAAAGCCAGAGGAAACATGCACGGTGATATTGTTCTCACGTGTCAGCAGCTCAGCACCAGAGTATTCAAGAAAAGCTGTTACTTAGCTTTCTTCAATAGCGCAAGCGTGGAGCTCAGTATCTAGTGAGATTGACTGATGATGACACATTATGCCAAAATTATTTCTATGCTCATGGTTAGGAAGGATCCAGCTTATCAGTTCTGCATGGCCCTGAGAGCCAGTCCATCTTAGGTGTACGGCGTAAGGTAGTTGACGGCCAGCAACTCACGGTGTCACAGCAGTGCTAGGCCAGTGCCCATCCATGCATACACCCAGGACTGCAGCTAAATCTCCATCTCTCTTGGTGACGTTGGATCCTCACCATTGCAGGCCAATTGGAGTTTGTTTGAGACTCTCTCAGAATGCGCCGAACTCGTGACTGAACAGAGCTGTCCCTTCATGGTCTCACTGGCACAGAAGGAGAGGAGAAGAGGAGACTGCTATTCTTCTCACTATTTACGTCCGCTAGGCAGCAGGCTTCGGTTCCACGGAGTCTACTAATCGTGTGTGATGCACCCTGTTGATTCAAATCGAGTGGAATCTCTGTCCTTCTGCTCCAGTCTTCCTTATAGATGCTGGTAATCTGCATTTTGGGCAGCAGAGATCAAATGTGTAGTTAATGGAATCAAAGGAAAATAAGAATAACCATGAAATTTCAATGTAGGCTGGCGGTACAGTCTTCTCTGAAAGTTTTTTGAGTGTGAAACATGGACTTGCTGGCTGTCTTTTGCGTCCCACGTGATCTGATCAATTGCTAAGAATTCCACTCATGAGCTTCCAAGTGGGTTATCAAAATGATATATGAACCGTACCTCTACATGTGTCCCCTCACGTTTGTTACACCCATTCATTAGTTTTTGATAGGATTTTTTAATATATTGGAACTGCACTGAATCATACATGCCAGGCCAGTAATTCCAAAATGTTTTCTCATAAAGAGGTCGTGGGAGGAGAAGAAAGCATGCTACAGATAGAAGAAGTAGGATTGTGAACTATCAGCGGCACAGATGTGAAACACACTAGAAAGCACTGTGTAAATGCCCACACTTTCAGGTTTTCTTTCTTCCACAGTTTCCCTCAGCTATGAATAATCTAACAGAAGATATCATGGACTTTAAAACAGATACACTGAGAACAAATTTTAACCACAAATTTGAAAGCAGAAAAATAAGTGATTAAAAAATAAAGGCAAAAATAGTGTTAAGTATGTGCATGGCAAAACTACTTCAAAATTCAGTGTTACTCAGTGGAACACGAGTGCTCTTTTTCTGTATGCAGTACTGAGTATTAAACCCCGGGGACCTTGCACTAAGCTACGTCTCCTTTCCAGTTTTTCTTTTTGTGGGTGGTGCAGGGAGCAGAACCTTGCTAGTTCAGTCAACTGGGGTGGAACAGCCTGCCTCAGGCTTCCTGAGTGCTGGGATGACAGCACTGCCCACCCCCGCCAGCTCAACTACCTCATCTTATTGGTCTAAAACCCTCCATCCATTTCTGATAACACCGGAGTTATTTTTCTGATAACTCTGAAAAATACTATTATAACTATTTTCTAACAAGAAAAATGTAACTGTGTGGAATCTTTGCCTCGCAACACATTCTGTGTCTTTTGTGAACCAATTGTGTCAGTGTGACTTTTGCTTTGTATATCTCTCTCCATTGTGAATTTGGTTCCCATGTCCATGCATTTCCAGTTAGCCTATATGCTGCTCGCCCTACTCACCTGTCTTGGGCACTCCTGCCAGCGAATTTCCTGTGTCGTGTAATACCTTCAAGGACTGGCTGACGCTGCTCCAACGCAGTTGTCATTAATCCACGATTCCAAGCATGTGGCACACGCTCTATGTTAGTTTCTCCTGAGATTGTTTTCTGCCTTACACAATGTAGGATAGGAGACATCCTGGAGGAGCAGGACCCAGCCAGAGCTGTCTGTCTCACACAGCTGGTGGCCACCGGGCTGCTGCCTTACTGGTCATTGTCCCCTTTGTCTCAGCTTTGAATCATGGCATGACAGAGACTGGTGTGCAAAATATATTCCTTGTTCTCAGTTCTAGTTAGAAGTTGGGCTACCCAGTGAACTCTTCTGTGTTTGCATAATTTTCTTCCCAATCTACTTCTGATTTGGCAAGTCGCATTGCGTCGTAATGTCTGAAAGGGTCTGAATATTTCTAGTATGGAAAAGAGAACTGAACAAAATAAAACCTTCTCAACACTTTTTACCTCATGATTTCCCAGAGAGTTCTTTTTTCATCAGTTACTGCTCATTAGAATCTAATTTTATAATTTATGGGGCACACTTTGGAGAATTCTGATTTAGAATGACTCCTTTCTTAAAAAAAACAAAAAACAAAAAACATGGATGTAGTTATCTATCCTCTCTTCTTACCAAACCTACCTACAGTTTTATTATGAAAATTTTAATGTGTGGTCCATTAAAAAATCATTTTGTTTATTTTCCTACACACAACAATTTTTAAACAATCTTGGACAGATGGCTTGGTATCTAGTTAGGAATGTTTTCCTGAGAAGCTACTCCATAATCTTCTGCAACCACCTGTTCAAATATGCGTCTGTCCCTTCTAATCAAGAAGTATTTATTTAGATTTAACCAAAGAAGAAAATTAAATGCTCAATAGTAAAAAAAGAAAAAAAACCCCACAATGATTCATTGACCCGTCAGGCTTAGCGACTGGTCCACAGGAAAAGGAGAGACAGGGAGATATTCCGGGCGGCAGGGGGGGGGGGGGTGTAAACACTCCCGCTGATTGTGGAAAGTTCAGGGTTTGATTTGAGAAGCACAACAACTGAGACCTTAAACTGTAATGTTTACGTAGATTTGTATTAAACTTGTCCTGAAAGCCGTAGTCCTTAACGCTAAGGACCAATGTGAATCGCTGGTTGCTCTGCTCTGGATCCTTGTCAGAACAGCGAGGGAGATGTAGGAGAAGGCTTCGAAGCCATTTGTGCTCACAGACTTGGGGAGTCTGAGGGGCGTGCATGACAGCGTGAGTCATCCGATGATGGGAGAGGAGACCTTAGGCTTTTATAGCTGATGTCCACAGTCTGACGGTCTTTCACAGGTCCCGATGAGGTGCATTTATCAACATTTAAAGCAGACAGCTGAGGTGTATAACCATTGCCCCTTCCTTGACTCAAAAGCCTCAGTTCTAACCTGTCTCCATAACCTGCTTCCTGGATATTTGCTTCGATACTCTCCTTAGAAAACAAATCTTACCATGCCAAGTATTTTCTCAGGGAGATTGTACTTTAGACCTCTGGTTAGCACTTAATAATGCATCATGTATGTGGGATTCAATATATACCACTTTAATTATTTTGACTTTAAATTTATCTGAGTCAGTGAAAACAATTTATTCTTTAGTCTCTGGAGATAGACGAGATTAAGATTGCTCTTCAATTCCACAAACATTTGTAGAAGCTTAATGTAAGCTTCTTGTATTTTAACCTCCATTATTCCATAGGCAAAGATCAGATGTGTTATGTTCCTGTCAAATCATTTCTGTTTATATCAAGATTTCTAACTCAAAGCTCAAAGATGCTATCTATTCTATCTTAATATTCCTATCTATGCCAGACTTGTCTGTACCGAAAAAAGATTTCTCAGACTAAATTTATCAGCTTCAACCATTCTGACCCATTTCTTTTTAGCACCTGTTTAATTTGCTAGACTGTATTTATTATCCTGCTTCACATATATAATTCATATGACTCTAACCTGTAACTTTATCTAGGTAGGAATCACAAAATTATCACAGCTTTGTGCACAGGGCTTTGAGGTTAGTGTCTGATAAGTTTATGTGTTGCTGATGACAGATGACAGTGTAGTCTAGCTTTCTGAAGGTCTGTAACTAGGGAGGAAAGGTCCAGGCCCCTCTTTGATTCCGGTCTAGGGAGAGGGTTGCCTCCACTACGAGAAAATCAATTCTGCAAGTTACCTCACACCCATACATCATTAGTCATGGATTAAGACATATTCTCAACCCCAAATTAAAGTGAATTAAATTTTCTACTTCAGATAGTTTTGAATATTCAAGTGAATATTTTGTCGCTATTTCATAACTTTATAACACTAAAGTGGAGTAAAAGTTTTCATTTGCTTTAGCAATCTTATATATGTTATTACTTTGATATCTAACTAGTATCAAAGCTGAATGGATATCTTCAATTGTAAGCAAAACATTTAATAAAAATATTTAGCAGGATATCTAATTAGCTACATTTTATCCTATGTCTATAGTTCGGAGAGTTTTATCATGCTTTACTATTAATGTACAAAATACTGTATTTCCCCGTATTAGGAGGTTAAGTCAGAGAGCTGTATGACACGCATCATTAAATTTTAATCTTCCAAACATATTTGATAATATTTAAAACAAATTATGACAAAATCATTAGAAGAACAGTGTCAGAAATATTTTTACTATATTGAATATCTAAAAAATAGAAACACTTCCTTTAAAAGAAAGAATTCAGATTGCCAGTCTTCTTGGTTCCTTAATGCAGTTCATGAGTGAAAATGAATTTCAGTACTAATGAGTCAAAATCAGTACCAGGATTTAAATTATTTACAGATACCTAGAGTTGTTCCATCAAAGGAAGATGATAAAGGAATACAACGAAGCTGGTTATGAATTAAGCATCTACACCCTAAGTTTCATTTTGCTGTCATTTTCTTTTAATCTAAAGTATATACTTCAGATGTGTGGATTCCTTGTGGAATTCAGTAGGCAAATATGTATACATAGGGAAGTAAAATTCCTTAAAAAGAAAACTATTTGTCTGTGCTGATTATTTAATATTTATCTCCATATATTGATAGAATAATGCTTTTTAGTTTGAAACACGCTTTTCAGGGTTATAGTAGGAAAGTAAGGAGTTTGATTTTCCCTCTACTATAATGGCTTACATCTAAAATGAATGCCCGCTCCCCACCACCTATGGTTGTGGATTTTGGGATCTGTAGGTTGATTGGAGCTCAGGGTCTTTATCCTCACCACTATATTGATGCACGATGAATTTATTACTGACTCTACTCCCAGAAGATGGGAATGTCTTAAGAGTCAAGCCCCAGGGCATGACCCAGAAAGGTGTGATTTTCTCCCGGGTGCCACCCTCCTCTACTCCCTGGTCTGTATGGCCCAAGCAACCTCTCTGCTGTACCCTTTCCCTGTGAAATTTCTGTCCTAGAGCAGGCTGACCAAGGAAGGAATCCCTGAAAGGTGAGCAAAATCAAACCTCTCCTCTTTTGTGTTGCAAATTGCAGTTACTCATGCCAACAATGAAAAAGCTGAGCCATACATAAAACTGGCACCAAAATAGTGTGACCCTGATGTGACTGTACCTAAATATCTAGTTTAAAGCCTTTGGACTGCATCAAGGAAAGTTTCCAATGTTGGCTAGAAAGGCCTTATACATCTTTAAATAGAACTTAACGGAAAACTCTGGTGGGGACTCAGAAGCAAAAAATGCTAGTAGGAGTGTGGACAGCAGAGGCCAGACTCAGGAAGCTTCTCCTGCAACTGAGAAATTCATTGGCAATTTAGCTAAAGGCCATGTAATTTACACAATATTTAATGTTTGTCCTACTTTGTTCTTGCCTTGAGTAATGAGGACATGGGTCTTTTGAGGTCTGGGATTGAAACATTATGGTGTCAATGTAGCAGGCATCTAATCATCTCTAAACTCACGGAGAGAGGTGACAGTCAGGATCTAGTTGTTTTCCTAAGATAACAATTCTACTCACCTCCACAGTTATCAGATAACTTGCATCCAATAAACTTCTAGAAGCAAAATTAAATCTGTACCCATGCCAGTATTCTTATATGTAATTACAAGCTTATTTTTAAACGTTTAATTGTCATCTGGAATGTCTGATATTATAGGATTGAAACAATAATTTCTTCTCCCTTTAAATGAATACTTTTTTGTGGTTGCTCTCTCTCTCTCTCTCTCTCTCTCTCTCTCTCTCTCTCTCTCCTTTCCTTCTTTTTCACTACTGGATATCAAACCCAGGGGCTTGTGTGTGCTGTACCATTGTGGTCATTTGAATGAATATTTTTGTACTAAACACAGACAAACTTTAAAGTGATGTTAATTACTGAGCAGGGTGTCTCGGAGGATAACCTGTTCTCTAACATTTTTCGTTTTTATTCATGTGCTTTTCTATATTCTTTGCTATGCATAGATTTAAAAAGACTTGTGCTGAATATCCTCATTAGATGTGAATTTTAAGTTAACTTCGTTCTTTCTCCCTGTAACTCCTAGCTTATTTCAATTTAAAAAGTAAATCTATTTTTATTTTAAGTTTCTCATGCAAAAGAAACCTTAGCAATATTGAAGCTTGTGTGTCTGATTTATTTCACTTAACATTAAGGTCTTTATGTGCATTTATTTTCTTAACAAATGACTAAAGTTTATCTTTCTTTACGTTAGAGTAGTGTTCCACTGTGTGGTTACCTCATTTTCTTTGTCCACCCCCGTGTTGATGGATGGGATTTCACAGAGTTTCAAAGAAGGAATATACTTATTATGTAGTCCAAATGTGTACCATTCAAAAGTAAAAATAAATCTAATTCCTATAATGTGTACATTTCTTCACTTCGTGTTATAGTACCATAGGAGGAGAAAAGCTCTGGCAACACTTGAAATATTCTGTTTTCAACCTTGTTGATTGTGAAGAAATTTGGATCAATTACAAATACATTTCAATTTTTTTATTAGTATATGTTTGCAACACCTGACAAATATATTTGGGGATATTGGTACATGTATCTCAAAATGTATCTCAAAAGGTACAGATATAATCTTAAATTACTTAACATACACACTCTCAGTATTTGTATTGTTTAATGTGTCATGGCTATTTTAAGGTAGCTACTAATTTTCATACACTAAGTTTTGCTTGGCTCATGTTTCATTTTATTTTCCTGATGAGAATCAGACCAAGAGGCCCCCGACCACTGAGCTGTCTTCCAGGTCACTTTCATTGTGTCCTTGGAAACGCATTCTCTCCACATTGCAACCCCCCCCCCCACCAGGTTCATCCTCCTGCCTCAGCTTCCTATGTACCCAAGAGTTTCGCAGCTTTTTATCCTTTTTTATTGTTTTTCAGTACCTGGGCTTGAACTCAGGACCATGTGCTTGCCAGGCAGGCACTTATTCTAGTGAGTTATCTCCCTGGCCCTTTTCTCAGCTTTTAAGTCATCATTTCTTACTGTACTTTAACCCTGCAGTGGGCGTCCATTCTTAAGAACTACTGTGTTTTCTTAGTATAATTTGTTGTAGTTATTATATTGTAAATGAAATTCGTAAGATAATTTCAGGCTCCTGTGCAGTTATAAGAAATAATCCTGGCAGATCTTTTTTTGTTATACCTTAAAAAAAAAAAAAAAAAAAAAAAAAAAAAAAAGAAGATCAGGGTTTATTTATTTATTTAATTTTTCTGGGTGGTGGGAGCACTAGAGATCAAACTCACAAGCTTGTGCTTGCCAGGAAGATGCTTATCCCACTGGACTATCCCTCCAGCCTCCTATTATACCCTTTAACACACTTTACTGCATGGT
>PVJA010011519.1:0-40183 GCA_004027025.1 Myocastor coypus
TCATTTGGTAAATATTTTTTAATAGTAGTATTCCTAGCAGCTGAATTCTGAACAAAGCAGTCTAGAGTCCTAAGGGCTACACTGAGCCTCGCTGATCTAGACTACATTTGCAGTGACACTGGTCCCTATGAGCCTAGCGTGGCCTGTGTGACGCTGGGGTGAGGAGGAAGAACCTTTGGTCCTGCCTGGTCCTGAGATTCAATTGGCACCCAGAAAGTCTAGGTTAGGAAGCCAGGAGGGGCCATGGCCAACCAGAAGGTGTCTTCAGGAGCTTCCAGTTTTGTCGAGTTCTTTCTCCTCGGTGGCTGTCCTTGCTGAGCCCACCTTTGCCTATACAGAGAACAGTGGGGAGGGGAAATAGGGTGTTATGTTTTATGTCTAGTTACCCCCACAAAGCCTCATGCAACCATAGGGCGGGGACTTCTAGGGTTTGAGACTTGACTCTGATCCACTGGGATTATGTATTTTAGTACTGCTGGGACTATGGGTGTGGTCTAGGGTGGATATCCTAAGGCAGAGAACCTGGATGTAATATGGAGAAAGAGACAGACTCACTCTGTTGCTCTCTGCTCCCCTGGTGGTTCTGTTGCCTCTGTCACCATATTGTTGCTGTTCTGCTGCCATGAACTGCTGCCGTCTGCACTGTGCCTCTGCCTTGGATCCAGTGAGTATAGACTGAAACCAGTAACTGTGAGCTAAATAAACCTTTCCTTCCTTCATTTTGGGTGTCCAGCAACAAGAGAAGAGTAACTAAGACAGAGGGGATAGAGAAACCATGGGTGGAGAGAAGCCCGAGCATGGCAGTTTTTCCTGTTCTGAGTCTCAGCAGCAGTATTGTGGAGAACCTCATGGTCTAGAGGTGAAGGGGGCCAAAGTCTTGGGCCCTCTGCTGTCAGCCTTTCAGTAGCAAAGACAAACTGTTTTCTCTGGGCCTTGCTTTATTCAAATGTAAAACCAGAGGACCAGTGAGATAGCTCAGTAGACTACGTGCTTGTTTAGGCAAGTACAGGGAGTGGAGCTCAATCCCCAACACCACGTGCCCTACTGGCCCTGTCACTGGCACGCTGGGCCAGCCACTGAGACCAGGCCTGGTGGCAAACATCTGTAATCCCAGTGCCGGGGAGGCTGAGACAAGACAATCACTACAGTCTGAGCTGTGTAGTGAGGCTCTGTACCAAATACATTTTAAAAAAAAAAGAGAAAGTAAAATCGGGCATTGGGCTGGAAAAGTGATTTTCTTTTCTCAGCCTTTTAGCAAATGAAGTAAAAAGTCACAAGAGCTTTCTGTGCTGGACAACTCAGGGCAGAGTTGGCCAGGAGCAGGGCTTCAGTTGCTTGACTGCCCCCCTCCCCCAGGCTCCTCAGTGTGGCATCTCAACCCGAGCCCATTAACTGCCCCGTGCACAGTGAGAATGAGGCCACCCCACAGGGCCTCGGGGCTGAGGAGATGGAGCCAGGGTGCTCAGTGAGGGAAGAGGCTGCTGGTACCAGCGGTGCCTTTCTTGTTCTCTCTGCTTCCCCTCTTGGGCTCTCTGGAGACACTGGTCCTGCTGTACCTCCCTCCTCCCAGCCTAAACTGCAATCTTCTAGTCAGAGTTGCTGGAGGGTGACAGTCTTCTCCACACCTTTCCGTCTCTCCTGTGTTGGACACAAGTGTCCACAGCTGCTGAGCTCAGTCCAAGATGCAGTGGGATCTGTAGCAAGGCAGCCCTGCTCTGCGTTCACACCCGTGTTCCTGAGGATAGGGAGGTGATGAGAGGGTCTCCTGCGTGCAACACAGTGTAGCCACCCTTGCTGGTGGCACATCTGAAAATGCAGGAAAGCAGGGCACTGCAGCTGGCACCAAGCCAGATGGGGCAGGACCAGACCCAGTTCCTGACCCACAGCAGCATCTACCTAGCAGCCACACTGCTGCCAGAAAGAGTAAAAGTGCCAATCCAGAGATTCCAACAAGTAAGGCTGCTTTACATTGCTTTTCTTTTATTCAGTCTAAGTTGTACAGTTATGAAAATAACAAAACCAAAGCTGGAAGCCCAGGACAATTTACACTCTCGTGTGTAGTGAGGTCAGTCTATGTTGTTGCACAGATTGGTTATGTTTGGTACCACAAGATGTTTATAATTCAGACAAAATCAGATTAACAATTATATGTACATTAAAACAAAAGGGAAATCATTCAAGTATCAAAATACAGAGAGAAAGATTAAATAACATTTTTATTACAGTTCAGTCCATTGCCACAACAGGAGCCACAGTGCTCTGTGGCCTGCGCTCTGCAGATCTGTGCGGGTCCTGGCGACAGCCGCACTGCCTGGTACTGCTGCTCAGGTCAGACCTGAGGCTGGCAGTGCTAAAGGCAGAGCTGGCAGGGGCAAGGCAGCGATTGGGAGCCCCAGGGCTGGCTGCCACGTGGAGTGACCTGCACTCAGGCAGTGTGGAGCAGGCCTTTCCTTAGAACCTGTCCTTGCAGTCACACTGCCCCTTTCCAGGGGTGGGGAGGGAGTGAGCGAGCCAGGGACAGGGAGGTCCCGTCCCCTTTCCTCCTTGAACATAATAAGCCAACTTCAATCTCAAAACAGGACCCAGAGCCAGCATAGACTCGCCAAGGCTTTCCAACAAGAAAACACCCTGAATAAATAAGATATAGCAGCTTCAAGGGGAAAAATGCCTACATGTGATCTAAAGACAGATACAGTGTGAGGAGCTCATTGTAGTGTCTTGGTTTCCTGGGACTCTGCCTGCCTGTAGGGTGGGCAACAAAGTGCAGCCCTGAGGTGTCAGGGCCCATGTTAGTACCTAGGTTTGGAGGACAACCTGCCTACATTATGGGGGCTGTACCCAGTATTCGCCTCATGGGGACTCAGCCCTCTTGACTGTGTGGGCCACCCCAGGGGCTGTGAAAGATTCTTCCTGGGACTCAAAGGATCAGGGCCAGAAAAGCCCAAGGAAACAAGTGGCCATCCCAGCTTGGCCTCACTGCCCTATAGGACCAGTTCCTTTGTTCTAGAGGCAAGAAGGAACCCCTGTGGCTGAAAGCAAAGCAAGCTGGCAGGAAGTATTTATTACACAGTGGCCAATGCCAGGACACCAGCCCGCCATAAGACCACAACTAGGGGATCAAATACAAGACTATTGCCTGATCCAGCCTTTTCCATGCCTTGAACCAGGGATGAGCCCAGCAGCACAGACGACAGTCAACTTAGCAATTCCGAGAACCCGAATGAGCCTAATCACACAGACCTGACCAGATGAGTCACAAGACGGCAAGTGGCCATCTCTGCTGACCTACCCATTCATGCCCCAGACATGGCTACCTGTTCTCCCTTCTGACTTGGCCACCAACAGGACCGCACTAGAGCAAAACAGCTTGGCAGTTGGCTCCAGGGCACACAGCCCATCCTCGGGTGAGCAGTGGAGGAGCTCCTGGTGGTCTCTGGCACCAGGAACTATTGCTTCCCTCCAGGGGGCCACTGAACCTTCCTATTTGGAGCCCCAGAAACAGACCGGAAGTCTGCTCTAGTCAGGTGTCTGAGGCTGTGCTCTTACTGAAGAGCCCAAATAGTTCCAGACAGGGACCAGACATCAGACAGCTCAAACAGAAGCTCCTGTGGTTGGGTTTGAAAAGCAGCCTCAAAGACCCCTGCTCCGCTCTGCCATGCTTGCTGCTCTGCTCTGCAGAGCCTGCCCACCTCGAGCCCGACTCTGAAGATGGCTCTGTGGGCTGCGCTGCCGCAGCCTCAGCTCCCTAGCCTCTGACCCTGTGATGGTCTAAGGATTGGCAGCTTACCTAGAGGTTTGAGCCAAGTGTTAAAAGTTCATTTTAGAAAAAGTTTGTTTTTTTTTCTACTAAAAACATGTATCGTGGACAAGTCACGTCTTGACCTTCTGGAGTTCCAGTCTCATCTACCAGGGACCAGGCTGCGCCCCAAGCAGTCCCACAGGCAGGATGGGCCTGGTCTTCAGAGCTGCAGGCCCGAAGTGCGATGGTGGAGGGAGCCTGTGCTCCCCACTTCTGTGTTTCCGCAGCAGTGTGGTTCCTCGTGGCTCAGCTTGGCAGAAGCAAACAATGGGGGGAGGACAGGGTTAACAATGGGGGGTCAGGACAAGGTGGAGGAAACCAAAAGGAGCACAGAAGCAGGGCAGAGGGTCCCTCACAGCCTCCCAGAAGAGCAGCCTGCCTGAGGTGGAGTGCCTGGAAGGCACAGGACAGGTGGGTGCTGAGGACCTGCCCTGGCTCATCACCCTGGCTGCTGATGCTGCCTCTCTGGCTATCACCGGCACCACCTCCTCCTGGAGCCTCGCCTTCCTTGCTCACTAAACCACTCTGCTTCTCCGGGTCACGGCTTGTGTCAGTGGCAGCTGAGCCTATCCTGGGCCCCACAGGCAAGAGGTGGCAGAACCTGTTAAGACTATGGAAGGCTCACGGGCCCTAGCACTCTGTGAGGGCAGAAGGTACTCGTCTAGGGCACAGGCCACCCCAGCTGACCCTGTGGAGCTTCAGAGTGCAGTGGTGCAGATCGGAGGGTCCAACCACATTTGCTTCCTGGTGACATGGCATAGAGGACCCACTAGGACCAATGAGCCTGCTAAAGCAGCCAGCCTGTCCCCACAGGCCTGGCCCAGGCCTATGGCTCTCAAAGCAGTCTTCCCAGTCAGGCCACATCACTGAGCCAAGGACCTCGTGGGGCCTCACCACGAGAGGTCAGTACCTGGGAGCAGCCAACTGTGAGTGGTGCAGGGCAGTCTCCCTGGTGGTCACAGTGGTTGGTTGTGTGAGCAAAGGTGGAACAGTCAGCACGTGGCCCCAGCCGTGGCTCAAGACAGACGGGAGAGTGCTTCCCACCCTCAGGATTCACAGTGCCCATCCAGAGTCTCCCCTTGGTGCCCACCTTAAAGGCTACTTGCCCCCTGCTGTCCTCAGCCAGGGGGAAGATTCACAGTGTTCAGTGGTGTAGGTAAAGAGCTGTGAGTGTGGCGTTGGCAGCTGCTGCCGGGAGGAGCACGGGTCCCCGTGGAGCTGGGGCCAAGGCTGAGGTGGCACAGCCGGAGGAGCTGAGACAGCAGAAAGCCCAGTGGCAAAGGCACAGTGAGACTAGGAGACAGGGTGGGCTGTTAGAAGATAGTAGTCTCATACTTGGTGCTGAGGCTCCGCTTAGAGTCTGGCTTTGGGTCCACGATCCAGGAGACACTGGCGTGGGACTGGACCTCCTGCTCTGTGTCGGGTGGTTCCAGCTGCCAAGCAAGGGAACAGGTGAATAGTCGGGGGGGGGGGGGGCTCTGCCAAGGGCCAGGCGGTAAGCCTGGTGCCACCCCCACAGTACCCTGGGGATAGCCACCTCTCAGGGAAGAGAACCTTGCCCTGGGGGATCCTCTTCCCTAAGCCCCAATTCCAGGGAGGCAGGGCCTGGAAACTCCAATACTTGAGTCTCCTGAGGGCCAGAGAGTTAAGCCTGAGGCCACAGCAGTCATCCCAGGTCACAGAGAGGGACACAGGACAGACAGAGGGCTAAAGCACACAGGGGACAACTCTGGGAGGAAGAACAGAATATCATGCAGGCAGAGGAAGAGGCCCATCTGAGAAAGCTCACGGTCATTATGACACACAAGACAGCAGGAGGCGTAAGGACCTTGACTCCAGGACTAAGAGACGGCAGCGGTAGGTAGGAAGGACGGTGGGTGGTACAGGTGTGACAGTAACAACAGCGACTATCAGGGGGCAGCGGCACCTGGGGTGCAGAGCAAAGCAGACACAGGGACAAGGTCACTGGGGTGCTGTGCGGCTGCTCTCAGCCCTGAGGTGGCCCCACTCTGGGAGTAGGGGTGGGGAAGGAAACCCCTCTGCTGGCCTTGTGCCAGTGCAGCTTCCCTACCAAGGAGCGCCGTTTACCCAAGTGTGGGAGACCCTTGTGTGCCCGGCCCAGAACCATGGCCACTTACTGCAGACTTCCTCACGGCGACCCGAGGCTTAGGCACCGGCTTGGAGGCTTTCGTCTCAATCGCCTCAGGCATGGCGGTCCCCACTGGCCTCGACTTCTGGGCCTGCAGGGCCAGCTGGTAGGCCACCTCAAACGCCTGGCCCAGTGTCAGGATGATCTCATACGTCAAGTTCTGGGGAAGCATATTGCCAGCCCCATGAACATGGAGCAAGGTAAAATGTTGTGAAGGCGCAGATCTGCTCTCCACAAGTGGTCATCAGGGACAGCCAGCAGAGTAGAGAGCATGATTCCTGCATGTGACTTGGCCTGACAGAAACATGGGCCAGTGCAAAGCTGTGGCAGTGGGACCATGTCATGACTATTACTGTGCAGGGACAACACAGAAGCCTCTCTGGTCAGGCTTCCTCTGGGCAGTGCCATGTTTCTTGGGGTGGTCAAGTGCTTCTTAGGCAAAAGTGTAAGTGCGGCATACCCAAACCCATTTGCCCATCAACCTCACGTCTTCACTGTGATTTTGTGTAGCAGGGTCTTGCTGGGGCAGAACTGGCTTTGTGTGGTGCCCGTGAGCTATGCGGCAGTTGCCACAGCCCATGCTACCACACCCCAGAGCAGCCCCAGGAGGCTGGGTATGGCTATGGGCAGAGCTGGGTATGAGGCTGGAGCCTGGCTTCTGACTGCCCTGCCCAGAGCAAAGGGCTGGGCAGAGACTGCAGTGTCAGGGCTTCCCAGAGTCATCAGGGATGCCTGGGCAGTGTCCTCTGCTGTGATCAGTCCCACAGGGCAGCTATCCACTGGAGCTGTGAGGTGGGAGCAGTGGGTAGAAAGACCTGGGGCCGGAGACCTTGCCTGACTTAGGAACCCCCAGGCCAAGAGCTGGAACTTCCTATGCCACAGGCTGTTGCCATTGGAAGGTACTGAATGGGACGTTGCCCAGCTTCTCACCCAAGCCAAACAATTGCCAGAGGCTGGGACAGCAGGGCTGCAGCCACACTTACCACGTCCACCGTGCTGAAGACATGGCAGTAGTGGTGGCTGGTCTGCAGGTCCTTGGTGATATAGGCGAAGGTGCACAGGTCCTCTGGGTCCTGGGCCGCACAGGAAATGTTCCGGATCTCGTGCTCCGCAATGACATTCTGCCAGGGATGGCATGCTTTGGACTTTGTGGGGCCAGCTCGGTCCACAGCCACCTGTCTGTCATCTGGCTAAGTGCCTCATCTAGATCTGGGGTCTGCCCTTGACAGTACCATGCACAGCTGCTGGGAACCCCTCTGCCTCCGAGTCTGTCCCACAGTGGCATAAGCAGCAGGGACAGCCTGTCGTTTTCCCCAAAGGAATGTATTACTGAGCGCTGTGGGAAGTCTGGGGACTTGTGTTGAGGATGAGAGCAGCAGCCTCAGGACAGTGGGGAAAGGAGTGAGTCCCAGGAAAAAGGCCCCAGTAGGGTAGATGGGAAGTGAGGGTATGAGGATGTTCTGCAAAACACAAACCTGATTGGAAGCATCGATGAACTTGACACCTTTGTATGTGATGGATAAGACGATGGTGGGGATCTTCTTCATGTGCTCCGTGGATTTCTACAGGAAACAGGTGCTCTGAGGATGCCCCTTGTGCCATGATCCTCAGGCCCCCCATCCTTTGCAGTGTAGCAAGGCCAGGCAATGAAACCTAGCGCTCCCTGGTGCCCCAACCCCCTGAAGCCTCCCCATAGCCTACCCGCATCTTGGCGCAGGCGTCTTGAGTGGATTCTGTCCCTCGCAGATCTTTGATGAGCATGGAGCCCAGGTACTGTGGGGCCAGCAGTGGTAAGGTTAAGATGGTAAGGTCAGGGTGCCAGGTTTAAGAGGGTCAGTGCTACCACATGGGGCAACCTAGCCCCCAAGGACATGCACATTCAGATGGTCACCTCTTTGATGACACCCTACCCCCGTGCCCCTCCTAGCTGCCAGGGTGGCTGAAGACTTGGCATGCAGAGGCTAAGAGGAAAGAGTGACTTACATTGGCCTCATAACCACAAGACTCAAAGATGAGCTTCTCTGGCTGGTGCTGCCAGCTCTGCACAGGGGCATAAGGGGCAGCCAGGCTGGGTGGCCGCAGGGTCAGCTTGGTCTCGCGGGAATCTTCCTGCAAATGTCACAGGAGTCAGGTGTGCTGTGGAGCTCCAGCTCACCCCACGTACAAGAAGCCGGAACCCAATCCCAATCCCAATCAAGTAATAGGTTGTGTGTGTGCATGTGCCGTGGTACAGAGCAAAAGCAGAGGCAGCAGGGACCCAAGCCATGAGAGCTGGGCACCCCAGAAGACACTGTGGCGTCCAAGCCTCAGGAAAGGCAGGGACATGAGCTGCCAGCACCACTCGTGTGGGGACCATGTTGCCAGTCCCCCCATACACAGCAGAAACAACCTCGCGTCCTGTGGTGGCGGCAGGATCTGGGGGAGGGGACAGGTGAGGGGCAGCAAACACTGAGGATGCCTGGCCCTGGCCCTGTGCATTCTCCACACAGCAGCTGAACTGGCACAATGCACTCTGGGTCCTTCAAGTTTGAGGTCAGCTTGAGTGACAAGAGAAGGTACAATGTGTACAAAGACAGGTGTAGCTTGGTGGCAGGTGGCCTTGAGGAGTCCCCAGTGGAGAAGGGCAACCAAGGCTAGCAGAGAGGAAGTACATGGTGCAGACCAAGTCGGAGCCAGCCAAGTGCTGGGTGCAGCCAGGAGTCCCAAAGTGACCCTCAAGATGGTAAGGCCAGGGTGCCAAGTGGTGCCAACCCACTGCCGGGGCAGTGAGGTGCTGTGGTGTGAGCAGCGCCTGCCTGGCCACTGCAAGGCCACCCAAAGGCAGCACTGGCAGCAGGGACCATGATGTGGCTGCCTGCTGGGTAGAGACTTGGGAGGACATGGCTCTGGCTCTGAGGGCCAAAGGGAGGGTGGCCCTGGGGAAGGCAGGGGCCTTGGCCCACATGGCCTCACCTTGGAACTGCACAGAGGGAGGGAGCAGGTGGCCACCTGCCCACTTAGTGGTGGTGGACACGGCAACAGATGGCTCTGAAGCCCGGCCCAGAACCTACTGTGCTCCTCCGACCTACCTGGACTCGGAAGCGCTCGGCTCGAGATGGGGCAGGGTCGTGCAGGCTGTCATGTCGCCTCCTGCTCGTGTCCCCCAAGGGCAGCAGCAGGTCTGCTGACCGTCCGGTGCAGGAGTCATTCTGGCTTAGGGGGGACGACGTCTGGGAGAGCAGGTCTTGGCACTGCTGGGAAATGGTGGGTGAGACACACTGAGGCTGACACAGAAAGATACTGGACAACTGGTGCGAGGGGCAGGAGCCGGGGGGTGGGGGGGTGGGGGGGGTAGCTGAGCCCCAGGCCCCAGTCAGAACGGAGTCTTCCATGGAACCTGGGATGTGCACAGCGGGTCCTGGATGGGAGCCACTCTCCCATAACCCAAGGTAAAACCCTCATCCCACCCAGCAAGGGCTTGGGGACTATGGCTAAGTGCAAAGCCCTTTTTGAGGACAGAAGTCACTGCAGCAGACTAAGGCTAGTCTGTGGCCTCATAACGTAAGAGGCTTCAGGACTGCGGACAAAGTGCACAGGCAGGAGCCTGGCACCAGGGCAGGGTCATGTTTCACCTGTGCCCATGGTATGCCCCACCCTGCAGCTAGGCAAGCGTCTCCTGACCTGCCTAGATACATGGGCTTGGTCTAGACACATTTGTAGTCATGATCGGCTGGCTTGGGCACTACACTATGTGTACAGTTTTAAAAACAACCTCTGCCAGGTGTGGTGGTGGCACCTGTATTCCCACCTCGCAGAAGACTGAGGCAGGATGATCACTTGAGCCAGGTATGCAGAGCCAGTGGACAAGACACAGCCTCAAATTTTAAAAAAATGTCCTCTTAACAAACTGCCCTGGAAAATTCTAAATTTGAAGTCTAGGAGTAGGCCCAAGATGCTGGTGACCCACATTGCTCCTCCAGGTCCCGTGCTACCTGGTTCCATGGCCAGGTGTGGCTCTGGGCTCGACAGCCCCTGCCCCCATGGCCTGGGATCTGTCTTAAAATTTTACTTCTTTACATTGAGTCCTTTATTATAGGCCCTCTTGAGCACCTGGGAATATAAATGGGGCCTCACGGGAGTAGATGGGCTGCGGCCTACGGCACAGCCTGGCTCTCAAGTCTTGAGGCCTGAAAGGAGCAATGACTGTCCCCACCACTCACTCGCAGCTGGGAAAACCGTGGTGGCTTCTGCGGTGGCTCCTCGTAGGGCCTGTCTGCTAGAGAAGCAATGATGCGCTTGCGGTGGCCCAGCAGGTGGACTTTCAGAACCTACAGAACAGGGTAGAGGTCAGTGAGGGCAGAGGTCAGTAGCGATGGGGCCAGTGCAGGAGGGGCTGGGTCACACTCACGTTGACAAGCTCCAGCTCCCAGAGGTTCTTCACAGTGTCGATGGAGCTGTAGCCGCTGGACAGGAAGGAGTGGACGTAGTCCTGCAGCCCCAGGGAGTCCAGCCAGGATGGCACTGACGGGGGGCTGTGCCCATCATAGCCCAAGGCCTTTACCTGTGGGGCAGGAATGACATCTGGGACTCGAGTGAGAGCCAGAGCAAGGCCTGTGGGCCTGGCTTCTCAGTGCCTTAAGTTCTCTCAGCCAACCTTCCTATTGCTGCTGCGCGAGGGGACAGCTGCCAGGGCAGGGTGGGTGCCAGTGGGGGGAGTCATGGGCCTGCAAGGACCTGTGAAGCAGACCCTTCCTGATGGCTGGGCAGGTGGAAGGGTGAGGACCCAGCCCATGGGAGTCAGTGAAACCCCAGAGGCAGCTCTGGTGTCAGATCAAGCCTCTAGCACCCCCTTAGTACCGTGGGGTGGTCACTGCCCCTAGAGCCCTGCCTCTCCAGGGAACCCAGAATTCTGAGGAAATGACACAGCTGTGACCCACTAGGTCCTGGGAGGAGGTTGGGTGCCAGGCGTAGGTGCTGCTAGGGAGAGGGCAGCGGTCACCTTGGGTAGGGAGCGGGCAGCCTGGAGCAGCTTCCGCCGGTGCTGGGGGTCGCTGATGCCGATCTCCCGCAGGTCTTGCTCTTCCATCACATTAGGCCCCTGAGAGCAAGGAGGAGGCTGTCAGGGCCCTCCCCAGCCTATCACTATGCTCTCCTTTCACAGGGCCACTAGGATGTGGCACAGGGGCTCCAAGTGCCAGCCTGGGCAGCAGACAGGTGGGCGACTGCTGCGTGCAAGGCATGCTCTCGGGAGCAGAAGACTCCACCAGGGTCCCTGCCAGGTGTGGTCTGTGACCACTTTGGTGGGTAGCTGGTGATAGGCACCCAAGAGCCTGCTCCCCTCAAGGACAAGGGCGCCCTGCCCTGGCGGGAAGGGGCAGTACTTGGCGCTAAGCAAAGTGGCAATGATGTCCCTAAGCAAGGGACGGGGACCAACCGCTTCACATGACCCTATGTGTTTGGGTCTCTTATGCCTTGTTTTACAGATGAAACTGAGGCACCAAGCCCACAGGTAGATGGCCACAGCTCTGCCAGGATGGTTTCAGCCCAAAGTAGTAGGCTCTGCCCTGCTCTGCCCTCAGCCCCTCTCCAGGCAGCAGTGCCCAGCAAGGCACACACTCCTGGGCCACTCGACTTGTCCGCCACATGTACTGGGTTCTTGCTGTCACCTCTTGAGGCATCACATTGAGGGTGGGCTGTGCACAGCAGCCACAGGCCTGCCTCCCTCTCAAGCTGTGGGGTCGAAGGGCTAGAAAAGGCTTTATAAACCCTCAAGGGCGTTTGGGCCCCATCTGGGCCTCTGTAAGCAGCAGCACGTGAACGCCATGTACGGGCAGTGCCTCCAGGCTGGAGTCAGGAGGGAGGCTGCCGCACTGGCGCCTTATTTGCAGCGCTGGAGGTCGTTTCTGTCCTCCGAAGGGTGTCAGTGCTGTGTCCCCCATGCGATCTGCTGTGCTGGGAGAAGTGGCCTGTACTCCACTTCAGCCGGCAGCACCAGACCACGTCTGTAGGCGGGGCCGGCACCTCCGCGTTGGCGCATCGAGCATCTGCACGGCTCCCGAGATGGTGGTGCTGGTGTCTCTACCCGGCTTCTCCTGTGGCTCAGCTGCCACATGCGTGTGGGTGTCCAAGAGCCGAACCCCCTTGCTCTCCGTCTTGCGGCATGTCCTGTGGTGCTGTGGCCCTTCGCTGTGCAAGTCTGCGGGTGCTCTGCAGGGTAAACATCTGTGTAGTGAGCGAGACGCCTGCCCTCCTTTGTGGCCATCTAGTTTGTGACTTTCATGTTCTACTGGGGGAGAAGTAGTTTATTTATGTCTTTTTGAGACAGGTTCTTCCTATGAAGCCCAGGCTGGTCTCCAACTCACACTGATCCTCCTGCCTCAGCCTCCCAAGTGCTGGGATTACAGGTGTGTGCCACCACACCCAGCAGAAGTTTACTTTTTATACCTAAATGCATTCAGTTTTTCTCGTACAGCTTCTGGGTTTAATCCCATTCCGAAAGAGTTCCCTTTTTCAAAATTTTTCAAATTTTCATACATTTCTTCCTGTGTTTTTAAAACAATAAATCTTTAACCCATTGAATTTACTTTGATGGAAAGTCTGAGTCAGGATCCAACCTTATTTTTTCCCAGGGAATCTGTCACTTCTTCAGTTTACCCTTTCCTGTCTGATCTAGAACTGCCTTTAAAGTGCTAGAAATTCCTACTTCTGGACTCTGGGGGTCTCCTGAATGGGACATATCCTGCCCTTCCCAAGTGGACAGTGAAGTAGCTAGGCCAGCATGTGGGCCATTACTGTAGCCAAGTTATGGTGACGACTCCTGCGGAGCCTCCTGGGGTCTGTGCAGAGCGTCAAGCACCGTGTCACACAGGAAGCCGCCAGCCCAGGAAGCCAGGCGCACAGAGCCTGTGGGACATGTCCCTTGCAGGATGTGCAGATGCCAGGGCACCCCTGTAGGTCTGCAGCCAACTCCCAGAGCTGCCACACACCCGAGTGTCACCTATGGGGAAAGGCAGAATAGCAGCTGGTTGTGTAGACCTGATGGCGAGGACACCTAAATGACAGGGACACCTGTGCCGGGGTCTGAGCTGAGTGGGCTAGGACGCTTCCAGGGAGGATGTGAGTGTGCAAGGGCAGCAGTGCTCACATCCCCAGCCTTTAGGGACACACAAGTGCTCCACAGCACAAGATGCCCTCGTTACCCTACCCTGCCACAGACGGAGGCCACCTGCAGTGTGGAGGAGGGGAGGGGAGTGAGAGGGTGAAGCAGGTCCATGACAGGAAATGGACTCCATCCTCAGATCCCTGAGCGGCCGTGTTGCTGTCTGGAGAGATTAGCTTGGACAGTGATGAGAGGGTGTACGTCTCAGAGGAAAGACACAGCTCCGACGCCACTGGGGTTCCATGCAGGGTGAAGGCAGTGTGCTCTCTTGCATTCTGCTTCACAGATGAAGCAGCCACAGCCATCAGGAGCCAGGGTAGTCCCTGCAGGCTGCTCCCACCCTGCTTCCTTGCCTGAGGTGCTTTGTCCAGAGCTGACAAACTCTTAAGGAAGTGATATACCACCTGGGCTAAAGCAAGGATGCAGGCCCCCGTGTGGGGTCCTGACCAAAGGACAGCAGTGCTGGGCCTTTTCACTCTGTAAACTGTGACACAGCAGCTGCCTGTGTCAAAGGGAAGCAGCCAGGCTGGGCACTAAGGACACAGAATTTTGTATAGCAAAGGTGCTGTCCCCACCACGGCCCAACTCCGCGGTCTGCCAGCTTCCTGGGCACCACAGAAGACAAAAGCATAGCAGAAAATGTGGGAGGAATCTGCCCTGTCCCGATAATCTTCCCCTGGGCCATGGCCACTCCTTCTAGTTGCCTGAGCCAAGCGGGTCCCTGCAGGTGAACTGTTCATCTTGGAGGTGTGGGTAGGGATGCCAAGGACTGCCAAGGACTCCTAGCGAGAGCAAACAGGGCAGGCGTTAGGTTGGAAGCCAGCCTGATGGGGAGGAAGCTCCAGCCAGCAGGGCCCAGGCAATACATGCTGCGTCATGGTGTGGCTGTACTGGGGCACTGGGGGACGAGGGACGTGTGGGCCGTGAGGCCTGCCTGGGCAGCTGTTAGTTTAACATCCATCGGGCCAATTTGTGCATGCTCCTTCTGTCCTGCTGGGACCTGTAGGACCTGTCACTGCGCTCTGGCCATAGTTCTGGCTCTCCAGAGCCTTCTCCCTGTGCAGCTGCAGGAGCAAGCTGCCTTCCACATCCCAAAGCGTAGCTCATGTGTCAACTCTGCCTGACTACAAGTAAGGTCCTCACCCAATAAACAGGAGAAAGCCCCCCTTGGGGGGGCATTTAGGAGTGGGGAGATAAGACAGACTCCCCCATGCCACCAGTCTCCCGCTCAGCCAAAAGGGGAAGAGGGCTGTCTGCAGCTGCTTTGGAGGGTCACAGTCTGTCTAAGGCCAGGCCTGACTGCCCCTCCCTGGCAGCAGGTTGCTCAAAGGGCCT
This sequence comes from Myocastor coypus, assembly GCA_004027025.1. NCBI lineage: Eukaryota > Metazoa > Chordata > Mammalia > Rodentia > Myocastoridae > Myocastor > Myocastor coypus. Next base: position 14,422 of record PVJA010011519.1, read on the forward strand.
GTGCATGTGACAGAGTGGGCGAAGAGCAAGGCAGAGATTTCTGATCGCATCATCACAACTCTGCTTCCCTGGTCAGAGAGGGCGCCACTGCCATGGGAGGAGGGGGAAGAGGAAAGGCCAAACCATGCAGTCCCTTGGCTGGCTGTCCAGCTTAGGCTGTCACTGCTTGGCAGGGCAGGGCAGGACAAGGGCAGGCATGTGGACTGGAAGGCCTTTCCCTGTGCAGCTCCTCGTCCCGGCCACACCTCAGACACTGCGCCTAGGCCCTGGGCAGCCTCTCTCCACAACACTTGGTTCTCAAGGTACCAGCTGTGTCACTTCTGACACAACCTGCCTGTAGGTGGCGCAGATCTCACAGGTGAGGGCTCCGTGCTACAAGTCATCCTGCTTTAGCTGCCAACCCATTCCAGGGGCTCACCTGTGCCTGGGACCCCACAGGACACTGAGATCCTGTCTCTGCACTTGTACCTGCTCTCTCTCATAAAGGACGCCCCTCCCATGGCCAGATGGAAGAAAAACACAGGGCAGCGTGCAGCTCCTGAGCCTCTGCTCCTATGTGTGGCACCAAGCCTGCAGTTTTCCCAACTCTGCCTAGCGTTTTTACAGAGGCCAAAGAACGCCAGCCACCAGTGAGCAACTGCCCAGGGCCCCATCCCCACCAGGAGCAGGTGGGAGGACTGGAAGGTTCAGGCCTCTGACCTCCTGGGTGGCTATCCTGTCCCTAGCCCCATCTGGAGGCAACCCAGGGAGCCAGCCACTAGTCAGGTCTTTAGTACTGGAAAGAAAATTCCTACAGTTTAAGACCTGGGGTCAGGAAAGACCAGAAGTTCCAAAATAGATTTCTTTCCTTTCTAAGCTACCAGGATTAAAGTCAGGGGCATTCTGCCACTGCGTGGCACCCTCAGCCCTCACTTTTATTTGGAGACAGAGTCCTGTCAAGTTGCTCAGGCTGGGCTTGACCTTGTGATCCTCCTGCCTTGGCCTCCAAGTAGCTGGAACTGTCTCTTACTCTTATCATACTCAAAGCCAGGACGAGCCGCGGGTGGGAACGTCTGGGTGGAGAATGGTGCAGAGTGAGAGAGACTGGGACCTTGGGGCCTGTGGGGCTTCAAGGTGGTGGCGAGCACAGGAAGGTTTCACAGAGGGAGAGGGCATCCCAGGCCTGGGAGACCTAGGGGCAGCTCGGGCTGTATGGCAGGACAGAGCGGGTGCCTGCGCCCATTGAGGCTGCAGGTGCCCCAGGCTAGGTAGAGCAGCTGAGGCTTAGCTGTAGCCTCAGGTCACATAGCTACCCGAGGTGTGTGGTCCCCAGAGCTGCCCTTTCCTGTCCACGTGAGGTGGCCTGCAGCACAGCGAGCCCAGTCCCACAGCCATCAAGGACCCCTGACCTCCAGGAACTCCACAGAGAAGGACACGGCAGCCACCAACGCCCAGGCTCGTAGGAGGGAAGGTCTTGTGTCTGAGCCCACTGTGGAGACCCAAGCCCTGAGGTATTAGTCTCCCTCAGATAAGGCTAAGCACTAGGTACAAGGGTACTTCATGGACCCAGGACACAGGTGACCTGGCCACCAGCAATTTCAAGGCAGTCAGGCCTTCCCAGGCTGGCCAAACAGCCCTGTTCTGGGAGTCTCAGACCCACTGTGTGCCTAGGCTCCAGCAGACTTAGTCTGGTCCTCCCTGGCAGTGGGCCATGCAGCCCAAGATTCGGCTACTTGACAGGACTTGGGAGAGCCAAGGGGCACCCCAGGCCCACAGGGGCGTGTCAGCCACAGGTAGTGCCTCCTGATGCTCAGGGACCTGGCAGCTGCTGCTGCTGCAGCCCCAACTTGGCCGCAGCTGGCCCTGGCCCATGGTGGCCTTGCTGTCTGCACTCTTGGGCAGCCTGGTGGGTCGGTGTCCCTTTATTGATCCCAGCAGGTCCCTCCTCTGGGCTCAGGAGCCACTCTCTCCCCATCTATGTGTTGGCAACGTCAAGTGGCCCACTAGGGGAAGATCATGTCCTGTGCTTGGCGCAGGCAGGCTGGGCCAGGCAGGGCCACGCTCCCACCCGGAGTACCCTAGAGGGCATGGTGGCTGCCTTGAAGGCAGGGGTCTCGGGCTAGGGAGATAGCTCAATAGAGTAAGTGTTTGCCTGGAAAGTGCAAGGGCCAGAGTTCAATCTCCAGTTCCACAAAAAAGAAAAGGAAAAGGCAGGGGTCTCAGCGCGGTTACCTCGATGTGGCCCACAGGGTGGTTCTGTACCTGCTGGCTCAACGCTGGACAGGGATGTACTCATAGGAGTCTGGGTCCAAGTCCCCTCGCCGGTGGTGAATGGATGGCAAGCATACCACAGACAGCTGTTACGGAAGCTCGGGGAGGCGCACCACCGCTGCTCCATGGGACAGTGCAGGGCTGCGCGTAGCCTGCAGTGCCACCGCTGTGCTTTAAGCCGTCTCCAGGTAACTGTCACACTTCAGTGTCCACGGAGACGTCTTTGTCAGTGTCATGCCCACTGCCGCGTTGTTAATCCTTACTTACAAGTCTTCCTGTTCCGAGGCACGGCGCAGCGCGCTGACTGCACTAAGCGATGACTGAGAACAGGAAGGGACGCGTGTGCGCTGCTCCCTTGCCACCCATGCGTGCAGGCTGCTGAGCCTGGGACCCGCAGAGGAGCTGGAGTGGGCAACAGTGTGGGCTTTCTGGGCAGAAGGAGGGGGCCTGATGGGCCCTGTGCGGCGGGCAGGGGTCAGAAGGCAAGGACAGCGACTGGGCCAAGCGCCTGGCACCAAGCGCGTCACCTTCCCTCAAAACGTACTCAACAGAGCTATCAAGAAGCAAAAGTCACCAGTCCCAGCTCTGGGTGTCCCTAGAGATTCCTGGTGTGGAGGGCTCTCCTGGATGGAGACAGTGGCGCAAGGCAACAGCCCGGCGGGTCTGTGTTTGGTGTCTCTGTCCCTCTGTGGCCAGACATGGCATCCATGCCACTCACTGACACCCCCACTGTGAAGCTCCTTCCTGCTGCACTTGGCAGGGGTCATGGTGCCATGTTTGTCCCCAGTGAACAGTGAGGGCTTGCTAGGCCCGAGGTACCCTGGAGAGCAAGTGCTGCCGGGGCCAAGACCCCATGTGGCAGCTCTGCATCCTGGATCTGAGGACGGTGGCGGGGACAGGGGCCGCACTTTAAGCTCTGCTGCCATGTGCATCGCCTGTGGTGCTTACACTCCACGGAGGAAGAGGGTCACCCACGATGCTCCTTACAGGAGCACAGCCGTCCGAGAGCCCTCCCAGGGTCACCCTGGGTAAGCTGCCAGGAATCCTGGTCTCCCTACCAGTAAGTAGGACCACGAGCCTTCCCGTGGTCCCCTATCCTGTGTACCAAACTGTGACTCCTGCCTGGAGCCAGGTGCCAGCAGTGGCCAGCAGCATGCGTGGCAGTGGGCTGGGCTGCCCTGGTGGCCCAGTGGAACCTGCAGCAGAGCAAAACATACCCAGGAGGGACTTCCGGCTTGCTCCTCTCCCAGCGCCTTCCTGGGCAGAAGGTGTGGGCAGCGAAGCCCAGCACCACCCTAGGCATGGCACCCTATCCAGGCCCAGCCCCGCTGCTGCTCAGGAACAACCCCACGCTGAGCCGGGCCTCTGAAGCTTGGAACTCCAAGCCTCAGATTCCAAGTGACTCTGCTGTGATGGATGCCACTGCCCTGTGCCCAGACCTCCTCCTGTGTGTGTACAGTGAGGAGGGCTGCCCAAGTGAGCAGTGGCATTCTGGGACACGGCTTGTGCCCAGGGGTCGAGGACCAGAAGTTATGGAGCAGGAGCGAGCTGCCATCCAACTCTACCTTCACGTGTGGCGGGTCAGGTTGGCAACAGTGACATAAGCATTCCTGCAGTTCTCTAACTTGCTCCTGGCTCCGCTGCCCACGGGACCCGGCTGCACAGGGGGAGGCTCCTCGGCGGTGGCACTCATTGGGCAGGGGTCTCAGGAGCCTGGCTCTGGCCTGAGGCAACACAGCCATCCTCATCTGGCAATGGCCTATGAGGCCCGAGGGCCCGTCCCACACCTCAGCCCTGCAACCTGGTTGCAGAAAAGCCCAGCATGGCAGGGGCTCCTGTGCTTTCTGCAGAGCTGGTAGCTATGGCCAGAGGAGAGGACTGCTCAGACTGGCGCAGGCCTAGAGCTGGCGAGGGGCTCGGAACACCAGCCCATGCTCACAGGGCAGGGCAGCGACCAAGAAGCTGACTGTAAGCACAAGAACAGGATAGGGACCATGGGGCTTGGGGACCTGGCTGGGAAGTTGCATGGCTGCCGACAAACTCTGACCCAGTCAGGGCTCAGCCTGCACCAGAAATAGGTGCGACGGAGGGTGGGTGGCAGAGCTCTGGGCAGCCGAGGCGGCAGCAACGCCCTCCTCTCCACCCACATAGGGCACTTTCCCTTCCTGTGTCCCTCACAGTCTCGCGGCCTGTTGCCAGGCCCACGCCCCGGCCCGTGGGCATCAGGCTCAGGGGCCTTCCTGGAGCCCTCGCTGTGAGCCTGTCCCCCAGCTGCAGCAAGATGCACGCTCTCTCCTGGCCTCCCCCTTGCATGCCTCAAGCGCCTTCCTGGCCGTGAGTGCCAGGGCTGGACAGCTGGCTATGTGTCCCGGCTGCCCTGCTGCGGCTCTGCACTGCTCCCGCCGCATCTTTTTTATTGCCTCTTGAGTTTTGTTTTCCCAGCTGGATCCTAACTGTCCCTCAAGACAGCATGGCCGTTCGCTCCTCTGGTTTCACACCCATTCAGGGCAGAGAAAATATACTGCACTCCAGAAAGCAAAGGGACACCGCTGGGGAGAAGCCAGAAGTGGCCTGCTCACCCCTCGCGCCTTGCTGTAAGGTCATGCTGCAGGAACCTTTCAGTTCGCCCAGCACCCAAGGTGAACGTGTCCCCACACCGATGTCCCTGCTGGCCGTGTCTCCGGGTCTACATGCCCAGTCTCAGCACCACCTGCTGCTCACGCAGTCCACACCTGGGTGAGGGGCCACAGCTGCACCACAGGCCTGCAGCTGCGCAGCGGGGGCCACCCGTCACTGTCGGATGCTCCCTGCTCCCAAAGAGGCCCACTTCCTGTAGACGACATGGCAGAGGGTGCCTGGCCACCGCGAGGCAACCACGTGTCCCTGCTCTCTGGTCCTCTAATTAGCCCCTTCTGGTTGTCGGTAAAGAGTAGTGTGGGTCAAGGTTGAGCCAGACGGGTTCTCAGGAAGCTCAACCATCACATCACAGGTGCACAGCCAAGGGCCAGGCAGCCCGGAGCCCAGATGGAGCCCAGGAGCCCATGACGGAGACATTCAGGCTTTCACAGCACCTGAACCATGTGGCCTCAAAGGCAAACTTGAGCAAAGGGTCAGAAGCCATCAGCAAACAGGCTCTGAACCTAACACACACTCTAAATCAGCCCGCATAGCTGGTCACCAGGCCACACCCACAGCCCTGGCTAGATGCAACGGAGGCTGAGGCAGGAGGATCGCTTGAGTCCAGGCGTTTGAGACGAGCCTGGGCAATGCAGTGAAACCCTGTGTCAAAAACTACCAGCCAAAAATCAACCGGTACACGGAATAGATGAACTAGAGAAGGCGCTGCAGGTGACCCGCCGTCAGAGCAAACACCGTGGCCGAGGTTACCAAGAGGGACCCAGCACAGAGACCGCAGGACGCTCGAGTGCTTCGCCTGGAGGGGGAGCTGCGCAACAGAAGCCCCAGTCACTTTCCTGTCACAGAGAAATGCCACAGCAGCACTGACCAGATGTTCCCAGCACATCTGGAGCTGCTCAGTACCTGGGAGAGGGTGTCCAGGACACCTCAGAGCCAAGGGAAACCGCACGCTGGCACAGACCACAGCTGCCGGGAGGGAACCGGCATGCGCGCAAGCGGCAGGGCTGGTGGTGCAGCGCTGCCCCACCCTCAAGCAGGTGACTCAGGTGGTAAAGCACAAGAACCAGAAATACCCTCAGTTTAACTTGAAAAATTATGTACCTATTTTAAAACTTACATTTCTTTAAAGCTGAAAAACAACTGCCCCCTCTGGCTTTGAAGTGGTTTGATGTTTCTGTCCCAGAGGAAGAGGGGGAGGGAGTGCCGGGGGTCCCAGCAAGGTGGGCATAAGCCCAGCCATCCGCAGAGGCCAGGGACTCGCTGGGCAGCAGGGGCAGGTGGAGGCACTGGTGAGTAAGGGCCATGGGGCTGGCCAGAGGCACCTCAGATCTGGCTTCCCAGGACACTCACGCAAGAAGGTGACCACAGCCGTAAGTGCTCTTCCAAGGGCCACAGTGAAGGGGCTGTGTGACACGGCACTCAGAGTGGGACCCCGGGGCACAGGGAGGCCATGCGACTGCTACCACCGTGCCTTACTTCCCTCACAGGGTGGAAAACACCTGCACAAGCCCAGGGCTGCTGGGGGCCTCCGAGCAACTGCACGCACAGCACCAGGAGTGGCGCCAGCCATAGGAAGCACCAACACACACAGCGCTGTCGGGTGTCACTCTACAGGCACTGGCCTGCTCTGGGGACACTGGGGTGGCCTGCTGCCTCACTACCCTGCCACAGCCCGACCCACAAGGACATCCAGGCAGGGCGGGGGGGGGGGGGGCTAGGAGGGGCCGCTTCCAGGTAACGCTGGACCCTAAGCTGCGGCCTTCGCTGGGCTCCCGCTCCACAGGGCTCCATAGGGAACCCCCTGAGTTTTCCTTCGCTCTTCTCTCTGACCCCATGGGTCACAGCACACAGATCACACAGATCATTGTGTCGCCTTGGCCACTAACCTGGGCACCTGGCCTCTGCCTCAAGGACCACTCGCTTGCCCGTGAAGTCAGGAAAATACAGGAGACTCTAGGGGCCCCAGTGTGGGGCATGGAGTCACTGGAGGAAAGCTGGCTGTGCCGTGCCTGAGCTCCTGGGACCAGCCTGGAACAGGCTGGCCTGGAAGCCTCGCTGCACAACAGTGGGCCAGGGTCTGCGGGGCCCGCTTGAGAAGGCGCATGACCCTTGGCTGGCTTCCCAAGTCCCGTCCGCTCTTCCTGGGCGACAGGTCTACGTGCTGTGTCAGCTCCAGCAGGACAGGACAGGCCCTGGCACTTACCAGGAAGCGGACATCGTCAAAGCCATTCAGAAGCAACTTGCTCTCATACTGCGGCAGCCCGAGGGCCTCCAGCCACTCCCCGACGCTCTGCTCCAGCGTCCGCGAACCTGATGAGAGAGGAATCGGCAGACGCTTGAAAAGAGAAAAACCATTAAGGCGGTAGCAGCGGCACTCAGAGGAAGACAGATGGCACTGCCACATCATGGTCATTACCATAAAGCAGCCAAACTATGTACAAGAGACCAGAGAGCAGCGCGCACGCAGCTCCTCTTCCGTGCGCAGGCCAAGGTCGGGGCCTGGTGCTACGCACGGCTACCCACGGGTAGGTGGCCGCCGCCAGCGCATGCACGGCCTTGCCCACAGCCCCAGTGCTTTCCGGGTTAACTCCTCCTTAGCGGGTCATGCTGAGGCCAGGCTGGCGCCGCAGTCAGTCCCTATGGGCACTAGAGGGGCCAGGGGAGCGCCCGAGTGCCCGCTAGCCCAGCTGCTCCTCTCATCCATGCAACTTCTGGGGCCCTGTGGGGCGGTGATGTGGGGTGAGTCTTGGACCTTGCAGCACGAATGGCTCAGGAGAGAGCACGCATCTTCATGCAGCTGAGGGAGAGGCACACGAGGGCTCCAGGCAGGAAGCGGCGCAGCGCAGCGGCTCACGGGGACCCAGCACACGCAATGCAAGCTGCACGGGACGTAGCAGGGCAGGAAGGGGACTTTTACTTGTTTTTCCCCAGCAGTCCCGGAATAAGCAAACCATGGCACCGTCCTTCGTGCTCAAGATCTCGTGGCAACAAGGGGCCCAGTGGGCGCACGGGCCAGGGCGCAGGGCTCACATTCGGCTGTGGCTCTGTTCAGGCGGCAGCATTGTGTTCACGGGCGGCGGCAGCTGGGCCGGTGCCCACCCGGCTACACTCGGGGGGCTGACACGCAGGGAGTCTCTGGGGCCAGGGTCCAGCCGGACAGCTGCCTCTCTGGGCCAGGGTGTGTTTCAGGGGCCGGGCACTCATGTCCCCTTCTGGGACGAGCTGTTCCTGGGCCTTGTCGGCTCAAGCAGGCAGATTTAACTCCCTGCCAAAGACTCCACCAGACTGGAGAGGTGGGACGCGTCCTGGGTCGCGGGCAGCGCCTGCTCAGCTCTCCTCACGCTCTGCGCTGCTTTCTCTCCTCTCCAGCGGAGCGATAAAGACACAACCGTCCTCCCAGGGCTCCGGCTGGCCACAGGCTCCTCTGTAGCCACGCAGGCGGCCCGGAGTCTGCTCCACGCCTCTCCTTGCCAGGATGGGCTTGGAGCAGCGCAGGGTTGGCCCCCCCTCGCAGGGGGCCCCTGAGGTTCAGGACGAACGCCGTGGCCACTACCTACTTCCCGGGTGGTCACTGGCAAGAAGGAGTGAAAGGAAGAAAAGGAGAAAAGAAGAGATGGAAGGAAGAAAAAGCTAACTACAAAAGCATCACCTCCAGTGAACTCCTGGCACGGTGACAGTCATCCTGTTCATCCAGCACTGTGTCCTTCAGGGCAGGACAATGGCAACTTGCTCCGTTCTCTGAGACCCCGGTAACCAACTGTGGCAGCCTCCGCCCTGTCCTCTGTCTCTGCAGAACAGCTGGTGGCCAGGGAGTCGGGTGGCCCCCGGATACAGGCTGCGGCGGCACTCTGAGGCAGCGCTCCAAGACACTGAGCCGGGGGGCCCTCAGCTGCCCCTCAGGTCCGGGGCCCTGGCTGCCGATTCATCCCTGCTTGTGATCCCGGGCTGTGCCGTGGTCCTGTCTGCACTTGGGCACCGCGGCGAAATGCTTTGTCTGAGGCTCTGGGGCTTCACACCGCTGCCGCCGGCTGCTCAGTCCTTGCTCACTCCCTGATGTCAGCCCTCCCCTCCCCCACTGCCCTCCCCCTACCGCGCTCAGGGAAATACATCAGGGATCGGACACGGAGCCATCGCAGCCACGCTGCCACTGCCCCGCTGAGGGAGGAGACGGCACAGCAGCCTGGGGGTGAGGACAAATTTCCCTGTTGGATGCACATGTAAGGGGATGGGGACACTTTGCCCCAGGCTGAAGGGACTGGAAACCCCAGGTTAGGAACACAGAGAGGCCATTCCTATAGCTTTGGCTGGCACTTTCTAGGACAGGCAGGGGAGGGGAGAGATGACCCTGACCCAAGGACACAGCCCACAGGTAAGTACCAGACCAGGCCACTTCTAGGAGGACTGTGTTTCACATAAAAAACAAAAACAAAAACAGGCAGAGCCGTAAGGCCACTGTACCTACTACCTACTGCTCTGCAGGTAAGTCTATCAAACAGCAGGTGGGCACACTGGGGGCAGCACACATGGAGGAAGCTGCAGGGCTGGGGACAGCCAAAGCCAAGGGGGACCAGGGCCAGCCCCAAGTACTACATAGAGGCCACACGGGTCCAGGGAGCGCACATCAGTCCCTAGGTACCAGAAGGAGCTCCAAAAGGGGACTGTGCTCAGGGAGGCCAGGTGCCACAGATCTGCACTCAGCAGCCCAGGGCGTGCGATGTGAAAACGGGCCGGCTCCTGCAGAGCAGCTCCCCCTGCCTGACAGAGCAGGCCTTTGCTGGCAAGAAGCCGGGAGGCTGGGGGGTGGGAACCGTGCCCTTCTCAGTGGCCGAGGACAGACGGGCTGGTTGCAGGCTCCTGGCTTTTGGGTAACCTGCTCCAGGATGGGGATCCCAGAACCTCCACACAGGACCAGGACCCGAATGTGGTGATCCTGGCCTTCACAGGCAGACCAGGCCAGCAGCATGGTCACCACCTGCTGGAAGGTCTGCACCTCCTCTGGGTGACCAGGACTCCAGCTTTTTCTCTGTCCTGAGACCAAGGACAGCTGAACCTGGACACTGACCATTTAGGAGCCCACACTGCCTGGCTCGGCCCTGCAGGCACTGCACGGTGGAGCTGTGCCACGTGCTAGACAAACCCTGGGGAGGCCTGGGGGGGAGCACTGAGCCGGGCAGGGGGCAGCTTGGCAAGGTGCACACTCGCAGCACACCGCGTGTCAGGGTCCACACAACTCCCCCAGCCTCCTGCCACTCCTACGGGCTCACAAGGGCAAGAACGGGTGGACAGGCCCACACAGCAGGAAGGGCTCCCCAACTCCCCTCTGGGCAGCTCTTCTGGAGCCACATCTTGGACACCCACATCCCAGAGCAGAGTCTGTGCTCTCAAGCACACGCGGGTATTTATGTTCTGCTCCCTGGACACCGAGGGGAACAGCCAAGCAGGAGGCCTCACTGAACTGGCAACTCTTGGTCCGATCCCTGTGTCTAACGCATGGCTCTCAGAGGGGCACCACTCCGTCCCAACATCTACCCCAGTATGCGTTGCTTGGCAAAGCCTGCAGAGGAGCACGGCGTGCGATCGCGTGACAGATGTCAGTCATCTCCCCGGAGTGGGTGCCCGCCTCTGACTCACCGGAGACTGACAGTGAGGACCTGACACAGCTCAGGCCATCCTGCCAGCACCCAGAGGAGCACGGCCCTGGCAGGTGCGCTGCCCCCAAAGCCAGGACTGAAGGATTGGGAGTGGAGACAAGCAGGGGGCGGGTACCCTACTCTTTAGTTTCCCTCACTTGATTTTAGCCAAAGGACTGAGAAGCGATCTCGTAGTGTTCTTGCAGCGAGTTGGACACGCCTGGGCACGCAGCTACCTGCTGGGCACCTCTTCTGTCTTCCTCATTCAGGACAAGCCTGAGACCGGTGCGACTTAGCAAACGCTGTGGGCGAGGAGCGGAGCCTCACTGGGATCAGGCGCCTTGCCAGGAGGTGTGCGTATGTGTCTAGAGCCAGGACGCTCTGGCCTCTGGAGTTCCCTTCTCCCAGATGTGCACACTGCGCCCCATCCGAGTCCTTGTAAGCCCACAGGGGCACATGGAGGACCTGGAGATGCTGCCTGAGGCTGCCAGGTCTGTCCTGGGGAGGAGGTCTCATCACTGTGGGCATGCAGCCTGGTACTAGGACTCCAGGTGGATGCTCCAGGGACAGAGGCCACCTCGAGAGGCGCTTTTGCATGTCCCCTCCTCAGGAAAGAGACGGCGCCACGCTATCGTTATGGCAGCTGGGCTCGATGGCTTGAGCAAACCCCGTTTCACACAAAGCAGCAGAGATGGAGCTCACCCCGGGCCCAGCTGGGAATGCCCAGAGCAGCAGGGTGTGGATGGGTACGGCAGGTGGGAGGGATGAGGGAGGAGAGAGCTCGATGCCAGGCGATGCCAACGCACCCGACTTGGCCGCCCCAGGAGTTGGGGAGACCAGCAGAGGTGTGCCCCAGCTTAAGCCCATTAAGTGACAATGGTTCATTAAGATGTTTTCTCCAGTGGCGGCCTCCAATTTAATTTGCACAATTTCCCCTCCGATGTGCAGAGGGAGCCGTGTGCTAGTTGGAGGAGCATAGGCAAGCCTGCAGCTGCACACCTGGCTGTGTCCCGGGGAGGCCAAGCCGGCTGGGCGGGGAGCTGACTGCAGGCTACCATACCTGAGATCCTCTGCTGTTCCTGAGAAAAGTCGATTCCTTCTCCGATCGAGCTCATGATTTTCTCAATCTGAAAGGGACAAAGAAGAGAAGTGTGAGGTGTGTCAGTGTCATCTGCTCACCCTCTGCGGGCTGCCCTGCTGGCCTCACACAACCCCTGTCCAGCCCTTTGCAAGGCGGGATCCGGCTCTCTAACGTGCCTGGCAATCCAGCCCGGTGGCTGAGGTGCTGACGACCCTCCTTTCTGGGTGTCTGTGCTCACTCCAGCCCTGGCGCAGATGAGGAGAGGGCACCTGACAGGTGGGCTCCACTGCCTGAGCGGCAGCTGAACTGCCCTGACAGCAGAGGCTGCAAACTCCGTTCCACACTACACCCCAAGGGCCTAGAGCCGTGCCTGGCAAACCGTGAGCAAGAGACACATAAACGTAGCCGCTGACTCTGAGGTGTGGACCGGCAGGGGGCACCGTGGAAGCTGGGGGAGGTGGCCACTGGGCCCTGATGGACAGAGCGCTGCACTGCGGGGAAGGCACAGACACGCAGCCTTCCCCTGGGCCAGCAGACCCAGCTAGTCCAGAGGGATCCAAATGTCCCCAGCCCTGTCTTCTATAAGGACTTTCTGGCCCAACCATCTGGCTCTGGTCACCCTGGGCCTGATCCAAGTCCCCCAGCCCATGAAACCTGCCAAGGCAAGACCAGGCTGCAAGGAGGAGTCGCCACCTCCTCCCCTGCCTGCTTGGGCTGCAGTGATAATGAGCTCATTCGCTGCTTTTTCCAAAGAAATGAAAAGAAGACCTTTTGTACCAGGGCTTGGACGCCTTTTCCTCTAAGTGCAAGTGAGGAGCCAGAGTCTGACAATCAGAAAAACAGCTCTCCAGCCTGCCTCCAGCTGGCAGACAGACAGGCACACGCGACACCCAGCAGAAGAGCGGCGGCAGGCCCCAGAGCGCGGAGGTATTCTCCTCTAGCCACACAGGTGACCACTGGCTCAGCGTCATCTGGTCACCTGGTGGCAAAGGGTGAGCTCCACCCCAAGCTCAGCAGAAGCAAGGCAAATACAACCAGCGGGACCCCAGGAGCAAATGGGGGTGTCTCTACCTCCAGGGACCAGGGACCCGGCTACAAGCAATGGCAGCAGCATGAGGTATTGCCCCAAAGCAGGCCTCCCTGTGGCTCTGCCCACTTCAGGACCTGTAGATAAGGGAGCTTCAGTCTGCCCCCCAAAAGCCTGGGACAATGACAGCCCTCATCTAGAGCAGCACCCAGCCAGAGACCCAGAGCACTGCGGGTACCCTGCCCAAGTTAGTCTGGGTGCCACTCTCTGGCCGTGCTCTGAGCATGCCAGGCTGGTGGAATCTACACTGTTTTCAGTGCCAGGGCTCAAAGCCAGGGCCTCTGGCACAGCAGACAGGAGCTGTCCTACGGAGCTGTGTCCCCGGCTAAAGATTAATTTTTAAAAAGTATTTTACTTATTTACAATGTGAAAGGTGTCAAAGGTTATTCAGACAACAGTCTGTACTCCCCTCACCTCCTAGTTCTTCTCTCTCTGGCCTCCAATCAGCGCAGTCAGCTTTGGACGCATCCCTGGTTCTCCCCAAACACAGGCAAAAAGGCAGCAGACCCGAGACAGCCTCGTGCTAGCAGACACGCAGCGTGTGCTGCTTGGCATCCTGGCTTTTCCACTGTAACTTGGAGTTCTTTCCAAAGTTCACAGAAATATTTTTAAATAGATAAGCTACGACGCTCCTGTATGACTGTAAAGCACGTAACGGGTGCCCCCCAATAGGTCCAAGGGTACTTTTCAATCTTTCTCATCCCCAGCTGTCCTACGATGCACACAGCCCTGCACAGCTCAGGGCTGCCTCGTTCAAGTCGTCTGCAGGGAGCCTTTCTGAGCCCCGAGCCTTTCTCCGGGAGCCTAGGCCAGCCTGGAGCAGCCAGAAGCCAGCCACAGAACCCCACCCTGCCACACCCAGTTTTGCTGAAGGCCTCCTGGCGCGGCTGCTTGCTATGGCGCCCCATCTGCAGGAGGTGCCTACTCACGACATCTGCCTTTTTACAGACTCAAGCCTCCCCTGGGACATCAACACAGGGGCCCTCCTCTTTCCTGGGAGCACCTCCTCTTCCACTGGGAAGACTCAGAGTGCTCAGTTCTTTCCTTCTGGGCTAAGCTGCTGCCCCAGCTGCAGGGCCCGACTCGTACCACTGTCCATTAGAGAACCCAGACAGCCCCCAAGGCCTGGCGGGGCGCAAGCAGGTTACGAGGACCTCGGAATAGGCAAAGAAGAAGTGCGTGCTAAGTATCTGCTGACTTGCCTTCTGTCTGCTTTTCTAAAACAAGCATGCTACCCCGGAGATCTTGCAAGTGGAACAGCATGGCCAAACCCTTCCAGGTGCAACTGAGCGAGGAGGCCTGCAAACAGGTAGACGTCTTCAGACAAAATCTTTTCCAAGAGGCTGAGGAATTCCTCTACAGATATCATGTACCTGAGTCAGCTCCCGCACGAGGACTCCCTCAATGGCAGACCTGACCTTCCTTCGGGCCCCAGTGGACATCCCCTTCCCCGGCCCTCCACCAAGGATGAGGAGGGGGAAACAGACAAGCGGGAGAAGAAAGAAGTCCCTCAGTGCGGCTTTCCCCCGGGGAATGAGAAGCTCCTGGCCCTGCTTGCTCTCGTTAAGCCAGAAGTGTGGACTCCCAAAGAGAAGTGTGATGCGGATGCTCAAGATTGAGGGTGGAAACGCTTTTGGGGTGGAAATCCAGGAGAAAGTTCTGGAAAGGGTGAATGGAGTCAAGACCAAAGTAGAAGCCTTCCAGACAATCATTTTCGTGTACTTCCCAGAATGGGGGGATGCTGTGGCCAAGGCCCCAAGGAGACCCACGTGATGGATTTCCGAGCCCTGGCGCACAAGAGATGAGGCAGCTTGTGGGAATCTCAAGGCCATGGTGCGGGACCTGAGGGCCTTCTATGCAGAGATTTATCATATCAGCAGCAGCAGCCTGGAGAAAACTGTCAACCCAAAGGGTGAGGAGAAGCCATGTGTGTATTAAGACTAGATGAAAAATAAGCCCGTTCCTTGTAAAAACAAACCAACAAACAAGCATGGAGAAACAGTAGGGTGTTCAGATAAGGGAGCGCTTCGAGGGGATGTTTGGGGAGGAGGCCAGGCCTCATTCTCTGAGCCCCTCCTCCATCTTGAAGGGTGTGTATGTGGGGTGGAGGAGAACCACTGTTGCAGGTACCTGGAAGTGTCCTGGGCCTGGCCAAGGGTCAATAAACAATCTACTGAACGAATGAATCAGTGAGTGAATCCATGGTTTCCAACCACACAGACCAAGAGCAGAAAGCTTCTTTGTAAGGCCGAGCAGAGCGCCAGCGGTGGAAAGAGCTGAGCTGAAGGTTCAGGGCGCGACGCAATCACACTGTCCGTGTTACTCGCACAGCTCACTGTCGCGGAAATTACTAGGTCCAAGCCCCACGGCGCCGGCCCCAGTCACTGTCCCTGGGCTGAGCAATTCCAAAGGTTTTGCCAGAGGGTCTTTCAAACTCAGAGTGTGCAGAGGTGAACGCCCTTCACAGAGGTGCTCTGCTCATCCCTGTCTGTCGCCAAGAGTCAACCACAAGCCCACTCCAATGGGAAGCAGATGCCCCGGTTTCCACAGCCTGCCCCTTAGGGATGTAGGGGGCTCTGGATCAAAGTTCCGCTGGGAGATGCCGACAGACAGTCAGGATGGTTCTGTCCAACCCAGGAAGTGTTAGCTGTTCTGTGAACTGCTGCAACTTGCTCAAGCCGAGAAGAGTGCAGTGGACAGAGAACCGAGGCCTGTAACCTATGAGCTGCTTCCTCAGCAACTGCTGTTGTGGAAGCTTAAGCTAAAGGGGTCCTACGAAGGCAGAGTGTGTGGGTGAGTCTCTACCCTGCGGTTATTACCCAGCAGCCCCGAGACCTGGCTTTGTGTCACTTCCTGGATGTGCCCAGGAACGTGCAGGAACCAAGGAAGACAAGGCCTGGTTCCCATGTGTTTCTTTTGGATCAGCAGTTCTCAACCCGTGAGTCGCAACCCCAGTGGGGGCTGAATGACCAAAACACAGGGGTCGCCTAAAGCCATTATGAATCGTAATTGTAGCAAAATTACAGTTTTGAAGTAGCCACCAAAGTTATTTTTCGGTTTGGGGTCACCGCAACATGAGGAACTGTATTGTGGGGTCACGGCATTAGAAAGGTTGAGAACCACTGTTTTAGATGTATCCTGTGCCTTCCGTGGAGCCCCACCCTGGGAATGTTTAGTGTTGGGGACGGTCACCATCTGTTCAATGCTCTCTCCAGCCTGTTCACTAACCCCTGCAACACCAGCAGAACAAGAGGGGACAGGCAGCCTGGAATTTCTTCATTGCTAAGCCCCAGGTCCCAGAGGGCCACCTGCACTGCCACTTCTCAGGCGCTGCCTGTGGGTGGCACTGCCCTCACTTCTGCGGGGGCCTCCAGCACCCGCTCTGCTCTCGGGACCGGCTTTCCTGGTCAGCAGCAGCACCAAGTGGCTGACCCACCCCTCTGGTCAGATTCGCACAGAGAGTACCCAGGAGTGCAGGGCTGGGGCCCTGGCCTGGAGCTCCCCAGTCACAGGTGCCGTGCCCAGCCCGGCCCAGGCACGCTGCCAGTCACCACAGCTGTTCGGGCTGTGTGTGGACCCCACAGATGGCTGGTGGCTGCGCCCCTGCCCAGGGCCACAGAAGAATTCCTCGCCACCCCTGTTTTCTGCCTGCCACAGCTGACAGCTCTGCAGCCACATCTAAAAAGGGTCACTGACAGGGGCGGGGCTGATTTTCTTCTGTCTCCTTCCAGACTGAACTGCACAAGGCCTTAGCAAAGACAAAGACGGATTGAAGTAAATAATTTGTCCTGATTTTCTAACCTCGTCAACTGCTTTTAGGAGAGGGAGAACAGGCGGGTGGGGGAGGGGCTGGTGTGGACGGGATGAACAAAGGCCTGGCACAAGCTCACGGCTGCCCACAGAGACCACGGGTGGCCTGCCACTAGCTCAAGCACCTGCTCCACAGGGCAGTCTGGCTATCACCGCAGGAGGGCGCTCAGAAGCTGCCACAGTCACTGCTCTCTCCCTCCAATCCTCTTTCCATTGTCACCTTTCGGCTCAGCCTCCCTCTACCAGGCTAGGACAGGGCAAAGCTGTTCTGTCCTCTACTGATGCCAGCTCACAGGACAGCCTGTCCTCAGCCCGTGATGGTACAACCTGGAAACCCAACACTCTAGGAGGCTGAGGCAGGAAGATTACAAATTCAAGTCCAACCTGGGCAACTTATTGACCTAGCAAGACCTTGTATCAAAGAAATATGCAAAGGGCTAGGAAATTGTAGGTCAGTGTGAAGGTCATCCGTGAAAGAGAGACAGTGGGGTGAGGAGGAGAAAAGAAGGGGAGGAAGGGAGAAGGGACGGAAGGAAAGAAAAGAGAGAAAGAAGGAAAGGAAAAGAGAAAAAAAGAAAAGAGCCGGCTAGCCCTGTGCTCTTCCTGGGGAAGCAGCAAATCTCTTTGGCCCCTCAGGCAAGTCCCCTCTCTGTCCCCATCTCCCTCCTACAACTCCAGAGTTGCCGAGGCTCCTGCTCTTCTAGGGCGCATCACCCCGACAGCTGAGGCTGGACTGTCCAAACCCAGAGCTTGAGCCTTAGGGCCAAGCCCTAACGGACAGGAAGGAACGGTCTCCACTGAAGGGCACCTTAACTCCACCCCAAGAAACTGCTGAAAGGAGAGAAGAGCGGGAGTCCTAGATCCCAATTAAATTTATTATTGTTTGCTACGTAACCCTGGGTCATGTGCCAGGTGCTGGCTTGAATAAGTGGGACAAGAATCAAGAAGACTAATGAGGCTGATGTACTTGGGTTCTGGTCCAGTTTACACAATCCACTTTCTGTCCCGGAGCAGGCTTGCTTGCTGGCGCCAGACCTTGGAGCCGCAGCGGAGGCAGGCGACCTCCTGCTCCTTCTCCACCTCTACCTCTGACCTCCTGGCGACTCTCTCCTGGGCCGGCTCTTGCAGTTAGAATTTCACTTCAGGGTCCATTCTCTGCAGCTTTGGGCAAAAGGATTCCAAAGAGACGGCGGTAAGATGCCCACTTGGCACCGTAGCCAGGGAGGGAGTTCCCACGTGCGCCAGGGAGGTGCAGCATCTCAGGGCGGTGGGCACCCCAGGGAGACAACCTTCAGGTGCACAAAAGTGAAATTAATGTACTTGATACAAATGAGTATCAAGGCCCGCTGCTCTGGCCTGTGAAATGGGAAGAAGTGCCCGGAGTTCAGCTTCAACTCAAACGTGTTGCAATCGTGTTGAAAGGAGTTCACACTGCAGAGACAAATGTGACCTTCTAACCCTGCCCGCCTGACTGGCACTGCGTGTAGGGCCAGGCCAAGTGAGGACCAACTGGAGGGCAGGAGGTCTGTGGGGATGGCCATTTTCTGTATCTTGATGGAAACTGGGATCACACAATGTATGCATTTGTCAAGACTTACAGAACGGCGGATAGGATTTATGCATCTGCACCACACAGTGCTCGCCGCCTCACGGCCCCCGGAAGTATCGATCCCTAGTGAATGACACAGTCTTTAAAATGCTCAGGGTGAAATGTGCCCACACCTACGCTTACCCTGAAATGTACCAAAAAACAAAGCACATTCCTGAGGGGACTGAGGGGTGGGCCAATGCAGGGATAAGACAGACAGCAGAGAAAACAGCAGTGACATCTTCAGACCTACTTCATACACAGGCATTCGGATTTCAAAAATTTCCAGGTTGCTGGAGAAAACCTGCTTAGCGATCAAGTCTTTTAGAGAGTAGTGAATTATAAGATTGACACTGGCTTTAGTCTCATCTAAAACAAATTCTGCAAGACACGCTCATGAGCAGAGACATGCCCAAATCCAAGGAAGCAGAGAGGAATGTGGCAGGCGGACTGACACAGGTCTGCCCTGCCGCGGGGCCTGCTGGTCAGGGTCAGTAGTGCCCACGCTTCGCTGTGGCTTTCTTCATTCTGGCACCAGGCTAGCTCTAGTCTCAACAGTCTGAAAACTCAATTACATCATTTCCAGGGAGGAGCTGGACCTGGAAAAGCGGCTTATATTAATCAGATTCAAAAGAAATTGATTCCTACCTCAGGGAGCTATCTAGTGTAAGTAGCACATTAGGACACTTGGCTAGGGGGGCCTAAATCCATGCACCAGGAGACGGGCTGCATCCCAGGATGCAGGGCGGGGGTGGGGGGGACAGGGCAGGGCTGGCCATCCTGCTCGCTGACCGGCACCCGTGGCAAGGCCCCTCTCCCTAGAAGGCAATGATGTCAGAACTGAAGCCCCACACGGCTGCTAGTGTCAGGGGTGCTGTTAGTGGGTCCCCACTGCACTGATGCACAGGATGGCCCATCAGTGACCCCGTTCCTCCTCATGGCCACCCCTAGGATGCTCCCTGGATATCAGTGAGGTCCATGGGCTCAGCAAGTGTCACGTGGCCCCTGCCTGGCCTGCTGTGTGCCTAACTCGTGGTGTGCAGCTCATCGTAGACCTGGCTTCTGCTCTGGTAATGCACAGGGGCTGATTCCAACTCCATGAGCCTGAGAATGGGGACTTTAGAATAAAAGAAGCTGGCATTCCCTGCTGGTTTTGGCCAGACATGGTACACAACTGTATGCAGTCAGGTGCAGAGGTAGGCAGACCAAACTCTGAAGCCAGCCTGGCAACTTAAGTGGCCCCGTCTCAAAAATGAAAAAGGCCAGGGGTGATGGGGGGCGGTTAAAAAAAAGAAGAAAAAGGACTACGGATATACGGGTACATAGTTCAGTGTAAGATTCTGGGTATAAGTCCCAGAATCAGGGGGAAAAAAAAAACCCTCCAGCCCTGCTACTTTTAACTATGGAACCCTGGACAAGTCGCTCAACTTCCAAGGGCCTGGGGAGATAGCTCCATGGCACAAGTGCCTGCTTGGCAAGTGTAAGGTTGTGAGTTCGATCCCTGGTCCAGCAAATAAATAAATAATAATTAGCTTTCCATTTTGTCTATAAAGTATGAAAATATTCCCAAGCAGAGGATTGCTAACGTGGGCAGATCACTCAACTCCTCTTCTTCAAGCTCAGGCAGAATGGAGACACCAACCAGGGTCTCTGGGAGATCACAGACAATAGGGGAGAGGTCTGGGAGCCCTCTCTGACTTGCAGAGGGAGCGCTGACGCAGAGGCAGTTTATTAAGACTCCAGTCTGAACAGGCTGTGTGCTCAGAAGACCAGAGGCCTCGGGATTCAGTCGTTCCCTGAATGCCATCGTCCGGGAACACCGGGCCCTGCCGTGTGGGCACGGACTGCGAGGCCTGCTCCTCCTCCAAGGTGCCACTGCCTGTGGCCCCAGTGCCAGCAGACGTCAGCCTGCGCCCCCAGCCTGGCCTAGCACAAGGCGCCAAGTCCTTAGGAAAATGGGGCTGAGCCTGATTCACTCTCCGCTCTCCCCACCAGCCCAGTGAGGCCTCCTCACACAGGGAGAAATCCTTGTAAAAGCTCAGATGCTGGGCGCAGAGCCCGCCCACCCTACTCCCTCCCTCGTCCTGTTTATGGAGGTTAGAAGGCGCCTGCACTCATGACTCATGTGCACCCGTTCCAAAACAAACACAATTCCACCTCAAAAGCAAGGTAATCAAAACTCAGATTCTTTTGTTTTCTATTAGAAAGACAAACCAGAGAGAAAAGGATTTCTCCTGGTGGAAAGCTCTCAGGGTGTGCCAGGTGGACAGTGTCGCGCTTCCTGGACACTCAGCTGGTTCCTAGCAGGGAAGCGGCCCTTTGTACAGGTGGCTCTGGCGATGGGGATCTGGAGCACCCAAGGCAGGTAGGTCAGGGTGCAGGGCACGTCAGCTGGGTCAGGCCCACTGGAGGACTTGGGGGCTGGGGGTTGCTGTACCCCCACACCTGGGAGAGGCAGCACCAGTAGCAGCGGGGGGAGCACACACTGGCAGTGCCCCCAACTCTGCAGCGCGCAGCAGCACAACCCAAGTCGGTGCCTGGGCTTCCACACGTGGGCCCGGTCCTCTGCCACCTCTGCCTTCGACTGGCTGGCCAGACGTGGTTGGTCCCTGCAGGGCCGTGCTCGCAGACCCCAGGTTTCTCTAACGACCCCATGGCCTTCCGAGTTCCCCCTTGGAGGGGGTTGTGGACCCAGGTCACCTAGGGCTACTTCTAAAACTGTTTGTTATGATTACACTGGGTGATAAAAACAGGAAATTTAACTAAACACCACAAAGACGGAGATGCAAGGGTAAAGAGTGGCTTCAGTCACAACTGCGGGGCGACTCCGGACACAGAGAGCAGATTTTTAAACAGCGCGCTCCCGAACAAACACAGTGCAGTTGAAGAAGTGAGGCTAAGAAGCTCCAGAAGACAGCCAGGCGTGTGCTGCGCTCCTGCCCTTGCGGCGCTCTTGGAGGCTGAGGCAGGTGGATCACAAGTTCAGGCCCAGCCTGGGCAACTCAAGTGATTTAGCAAGACCCTGTCTCCAAGTGAAAAAAAAGCACCCGATATAGTGCAGCGGGCAGGGCTTGGGATCAATTCCCAGTACTGCGTTAAAAATAGAAATAAGTGAAAGACAATTCCGTACTGAAGTTGCTCCACAAGTAGCTCCGTCCTGGCTTGCTTTTAGCAGAGTCAAACCGAAACAGTGGTGGCCAGAGGTCTTGAGAGACTGCGCTGCACACCGGTCCTGAGGGGCCCTGGGAAGCTGGTGGCTGCTCCTGACAACTCTTGCCTTCATCTGCACGCAGCCATCCCACAGCGACTCTCAAACGCAGTCTTGCCCCCTTCCTGGATGCTTTGCCCTGAAGTCTCTACTGAGGGCTGGTAAACGGCCCAGGTGACTCAGACTCTCTCCTGCCCTTCTTCTGCGTCTAGGGTCCGAGGATCGCGTCAACAGCACCTCACTCTTTCAGACCCCAGGCTTGGGCCTCTTAGGGGCCAGGGAACACCGAGGCTGCTATGTGCCACGTCCAGTCTCAGTGGGACGTAACAGAACAGTCACCAGAACTTCCCTGAAGACGACACCGTTCCAAAGCTGGGAGCACAGAGGTGGGGAGCACTAAGCTGACAAAGGTCCTGCCCTGTATGGGGACCCTGCCACCTGCCCTGGCAGGCCATGGGAACGAGACAGTGAACTGTGCTTTGTCAATTTCCTGGTTTGGATCGGATACCAGAGGCAGCAAGAGGTAAAGACTCGAAGACAGGGCTGGTGTGATAGCTCAGTAGAATAAGTGCCTGCCTAGCAAGTGCAGGGTCCTGAGTTCAATCCCTGGTACCAAAAAAAAAAAGGACACAAACGAACAGGCTTCCTCTGTGCAACTCCTGTGGTGCTACACTGACTTCAGAATAAAAACCTGAATGAACAAAAAAAAATTAAGAGCACAATGATCCTCTTATTTTATAAAAAGGCCAACTGAGTGCAAAGATTCCCCGCCCACAGGCCAGCGCACACCAGCGTCCACACCCAGAGCCGGGGAGGCACCACGCACCCCGCTCCCACACTGGGTAGGGCCTGCCTGTTCTTTGGACCCAGAGAGACCGGAACAGGGTAAGAGTGTGGCCTGGGGATTAGACAGGAAAGAACGGCCCAGAAGCTTCCACTTTCCCTTCTCCTTGGCTGGAAGGAAGTGCTGGGAGGCCGGTTCCTGGCTGGGCTTTTCATCCACACCACCCGGCGGGCCCAGGCTCCGACTCTGGGATGCAGTCCAGCCTCCCCGCACGGCCGCAAGGTGACGAAGCTGCCCCACCCCCTGCACTTGGGCACCCTCCCGGCTGCCGCCTGCCGCCTGCCAGGGTCCAGCTCTAAGCTCCTGCAGCTCCCGGCCCGGGGAGCCTGGCAGCACCAGGGGACGTGTCCTGCCCCACTCCCACGTGGGAGCGGCTTCACCAGGCACACATCCCCAGCTCCTGGGCCCCAGCAGATCTGCACCTTGGGCCCAACCAGCTTATAACAAACTTCCTGGGTTTCCTATCTCACTTCCCTGCTACTCTGCCAGAGCTCCTGGGATCACCTCCCGATCAAACTAATATAATCCTGCTTTTGAGGGAACTCAACCTAAAATCCGTGGCCACTGGGAACCTCACAACTGGGAGGAGAGAGCTCGGTGCGCGCACCATGGGTGTGAGGGGCACAGGCATCTGTAACAAGGGAAATGGGGCCGCGGCAGGCACTACGAAGTCCACAGGAAACACCAATAAAAGCTTAACTTGCTTGGTAATAATCATCACAGCCACTTACACGAACTGCTTTTCATTCACCTAATTACCGCGGCACAAAAGCGACCACGAGTGTATGCGACAATAGACTCAGTTACTAGCGTTGAGCCATCCCAAGTGGGTCAGGAGGGGTCATAACCAGCCACAAGAGACGACACGGTCTCTTGACTGGAACTCAACCAGGACTGAGCTCTTCCACAGCGCCGAGGTTCCAGGGCTCGTGACAGGAGACCCGCCTGCCTCGGCTCTCCCTGCTGCCTGGCACCAGCTTTCAGCTGTGAGGGCCTGGAACGAGGAGGGTTTGCACATCTCACAGGGTCCCATTGAAGGGGGTGCTTCGGGCCATGCTTTGAGAATCACTGCTTAAAGGACAGCAGGAAAGAAGGGAAGGTAGAACCGAGGGATTAAACATGCCAGCGGGCATGTGCCATCTGGAGAAAAAGGGTGGAGCCTCCTAACACCCCACATCAGTCTCGTACCAGAACAGCTCTGACAGGCAGGCAGTTTAAACCTAAAAAGGTAAAACTACTCTGTTATTCAAATGAATCCCAGGAGACCTGGGTTTGCTCACTTACCCGACAAGCAACTATCAAGTGTTAAATCTGTGCCAAAGCTGCTGCTAGGTAACAGAGACTTGGGCACTGCCCAAGGTCACATGAGAGACTGTGTAGCCTCTGCCCCTGTGGGCCTCTGTTTACTAACCTGCAAGGGGAAAACTGGTATGCAGAGTCCCTGTCCACAGGAAAGCCACGCCATAGCTCGAGGAGGGACGTCCTGCTGAGCTGTCTGGGCAGCAAGGCGTGGCCCTTATGAGCTCTGCTGCCTGGCAGGACAGCTGTGGCAGGGCAAGGCCCCGGGGAGCAGCCTTGGCCCCAAGGTCCTAAGCACACTCAGAGCCTAGTGCAATCCACTGGGCGCTCCAACCAACGGCGCTGCTGAGGCAAGCTACCGCTGTGCCCAATACCGACCGAGGGCTGCACCAGCTGGCAGCCCGCGAAAGCTGCACGCTCATAAGCAAGCGTGCGTGCTCCTGGTGAGTTACGACACTTAATCACTCCGACTGCTGGAGGGAAACCAGGGCTGCCAGGGCTGCTCATCAGAATTAAGGTGGCTACGACAACCTCGCTGGGCTCTAAATGAACCTTGTGTGAACAGCCTTCCTGCTCTGAATGCCAAGCAGGGGAGGGGCAGCCACCTGTGAAGGGCACCGCCGGGGACGCTGCCGGGTGTCTGCGCGGCTCGGCTTCTGGATGAAGCCACAGCCCTGGGCTTCCTGGCCCCTCGGGGAACCTGGGTGACATTTCTGTCTGACTCTCTTTTCTAGGTAGAGAAACTGATCCCCAGGAGTGAGCAGCACAGTAGCTGTGGGGCTGAGGCACAGCGAGGCAGAGGCCAGTTCTGCAACGGGGCCGCCCTGGGCGGAACCCACGGCGCGGGCAGGGCCAAGCAGGCTCGAAGCAGAGTCCTGGACGGCAGCCTCAAGGCGGTGCAGAGCAGTGGGCACCTGCCGCCAAGCTCCCCAGCAAGCCCAGCCGGGCGAAAGTACAGCTCTTCACAGGCACGCAACTAACGTCTTCTCAGTCTTATATATAACATAAATAAAAGCATGTGTAGAAAACTATTTTTGTCACTCTAACACATAAAACTCAAGTGGAAACAGCAGCGCGCGGCAAGGCAAGTCCCCAAGCCCTACTTCACCCCAAAATAGGGCAATGGGAAGCCTTCCTTATATGGAGCTCAGGAACCACCCCACTTCCCGAGACAAGCGGCTCTGTGTGCCCTTAACTCCACCCCTGGGTCCAGCGCCTCCCACAGTGCTGACACACAGTTGGCGGCTAATAAATACCTGCTCATGAAGTCACGGGTGCGTCCCAGCCAGCCCCGTCTGCCGGGTCACTGATGGCACTGAGGCTGAGGTCGGCTCCCTGTGGCAGCCAGTGCCTCTGGCTGTCACCCCATGAGGCGACCGTACCTGGGCCAGGCTGTTCCAGCTGCTCCTGGCAACGAATCCCAAGGGCTTATTACCACCAGGGCCGGCAAACTGCTGCCTGCGCTTACTTCAGGGTTCAGTTTCTGGCTCAGGACATCAGGATCTGGGTGAGGCTGTCCTTGAACCTCTGTCCTGTGGTGTCGCGGGCGTCAGTCAGTTCTCAGCTCCAACTCCCCCTCTTTGGAAGACTGTGTAGGTTTGATCACCTCTAACCAAGCTCACTTCAGATTTACAATATCCCCCTGCCTTCCCTAGCCCAACACAGACAAACGATAGACCCAACTACCACATTACATAAAGTGTATCAACGGTACTGCAACGGTACTGGCCTGGGTGACAGACTAGCAAGGCCTGGAAATGCGTCTCTGTGAACAGAGAGGCACGATGGGAACTACAGGAAGGGCGCGGCACACCCGACGGGTGCACGAGCTCCTCAACGCAGCCAGCCAGCGTGTGGGGGCCCAGTGATCTTGTTATTTAACTTGTTTCCAACTTGGCTGATGTCACTGAATGACCTGCGAATCCTCCTGATGCCACTCAGTGTGTGCCTGGGAAACAAAGCTAGCTGGGGACTGCACGGCAACTGGCTCCACAGCGTTTGCCTTCCAAGTCTGTCTCCAGAGAGAAAAACAAACATGTGGAGATAAAAGAACCAAAATATCCACAGTGCTGTGGGAGGAGGAAGCATTGCCCCCACCAGGAGACACGTGACCGCTCCCGACCACTGGTAAGGTGACACAGGCACACTGCTCCTGGCAGACCGCTAAGTGGTGAAAGGAACAGCAAGGAAGTCCGCCTAAAATTTCCCCGGCAGGCGTTCACGGGCCAGAGTACAGGCAGCTAAGCCCCAGCAGCGCCGCCTCACAGGACCGAGATAGCAGCAGAGCCCAGCGGTGCTGGTGGGTGCCCACACTACTGATGGCGTCCC
>PVJA010011519.1:40283-54599 GCA_004027025.1 Myocastor coypus
TCCCTGCAGCTGTCCAGGCTTTCCTAAGCAGGCGCTTTAGACCACTGAGCCATCCTGCCGGGCCCCTGGAAATTTTCTTGTCTAACTGAATCAATGCACAGGTATCCTGTGTCAGAGATGCTAACTTCTACTTCTGGAGAAGTGCCTACGAAGCCCAGAAATGGCTTTCAACACGGGCGGCCAGCTGAGGATTTCTCTCGCTACACCGGCTCTCTACTGCACCAAGTCCCTCAGGACCTGTGGGGACGGACACAGCAACTTGGGCAGGCGCGATATGGTTACTGAAATAAGTAGTATATGTGAAATGACGTGAAAGACTAGGGCCCAGATCGTCTCCTGTTCCTGCCCTGTCTGTAGGACACTTGAGAGCTGACAGAACTGTGACACTCTGCTGACAGGAGCGGAGGCTTCAGGCTGCCCGTCCTTTAGAGATGTTAACTGTGGCGGGCATGGTGGCGCACGCCTGTGATCCCAGCACTCGGGAGGCTGAGGCAGGAGGATTGGTGCGAGTTCGAGACCAGCCTGGGCTACAAAAGTGAGCTCAAGGCCAGCCTCAACTGCATAATGAGACCCTGTCTCATAAAAGACAGACAGACAGACAGAAAGAAAGAGAGATTAACTGTGTTATTTACAACAGATGGGCAGGCAACGAATAGGTAGCTTCAAACGTACACTGATGACTAAATGTTAAGTTCAGGGCTGGGGATGCAGCTCAGCAGCTCAGCACAGCGCCTGCCTGGCAAGCAAAGTCCTGGGTTTGATTCCTGGTACTAAATACATACATAAATAAATGTTAAGTTCAACCACCTTTTCCCAAACCAGTTGTTTTAGTAAAACAACAGTTTTAGCTTTAAAAATTGGCAGAGGGTAAACAAATTTACAAGTTAAACAAAAAGTTCATAAATCATTAATAGCGCACGTCTCCTCGAATCTATACATTTCTATGAAGCAAAATGCTTCTCACTATTTAGAATCCCTCATTTGTGAGCAGGCATATTAATTATTAGAGAATGAAAGAGAAAATTTACAAGTCAAGGATGAGAGGGAGAGGTGGACTTATTAGGTCTCCTTCAAGGAGATAGCCGTCTGTGTCCAGTGACACAGGTCTTTAGCAGTCCCAACCCTGAGTCCTCTGGGCACCGTGGCATTGTGAGGACCCGGGTAACCTGACTTGACCCAGGCCCATAATCACTGCCTAGTATCCTAAGTGCCCATTATGGGCTGGGGAGCCCGAGGGTCTGGGGAAATGGACCGTGATTACTGCCCTTGGAAGGACTCTCATCTGGCAGGGGAGGCGGCCCTGTATGGAAAACAGGACAGCTACATGCTGAGCGCCCCATGGGTGCCTGGGCGGGGAGTTGCCCAGCAGAGAGCTGCCCTCCAGGTGGAGGTGGCAGGGGACTGGCCTGCCACTGTCCACCCGGGCTCGGCAGCCCAGGGCCAGCCAATGTGCACGGCCGTGCCGCTGCAGGCGGCCTTCTCCTTCGACAGCACTTATTTTCATTTGTGGTAATATTTTTAGGCATCTGAACTTGTTTAATATTTGTCTGTCCTTTTAGGTTCTAAGTGCCTCAAAAGCTGGGTGTTTGTTTTGGTTGGGACTTCATCTATACACCAGGCCTTGAGGACAATGCCAGGCACCAGCGGGGTGCACAACGGAGGTGAAGCAGGAAGGCTTTACTGAAAGGCGGACCTCAGCATGGAGAAGCGGGCACGGCCGCCCACAGGGACCCAGGTAGGCCAAAGGCCAGAGGGAAACAGTGAGTTCAGTGAAGCAATGAACTGGAGCCAGAAAGATAAGGCCCAAGCCCAGAGAGAGAGCAGGCCAGGCTGGAGCAGCCCCACGCCCCACCCGGGGCCAGGGAGCCTGGACCACAATGTCTTACTATGCAACAAGGAGCCCAGAGGGCGTCTCGTCAGGGGCCCTGGAGGCGTGGCAGAGGCGCACCAGCAAGCAGGTGCTCCTTGCGGGGCAGCAGTGAGGGGTCCAAGCACTGCCCACCGCAGTAGCAGAGCCGGGCCCTCCACTACTGGAATTTCTGGGCAAAAGCGCAAGGCCAACTGTGGGAAGGCCGAGGGGCGGCTACACTGCCCGTGTCACTTCAGCTGACTTCACGATGCCTCACTGGCTGTTCAGACTGGGGCAGGAGAGAACAGACTGCTAGGCAAGGTGTCCTCCGAGGGCTCCTGGCGAGCTTGGGCAGCTTTCTATCCGTCCAGACCAACAAACAGGCTGCCGGGAGTTAAGGACAGCTAGGCCCTGTGGCTGCAGGGACCAGGCTGCCAGAGTTGCTAGCACAACAGCATGGGACGCCTGGGAAGGACCTGCACAGCTCCAGGGCCTTCTTACCCACGGGCTACTTGCCAGGGCCTGGTGTGATCCCAGCACTTGGGAGGGTGAGGCAGGAGGATCCAGAGTTTAAAGTCTGCCTGGACTATACAGTGAGTTCAAGACCAGCTGAACTACACAGGTAGAAGTCATCTCAAAAAATAAATAAATAAATAAATAAATAAAAATAAATAAAAATCTAGATGTCATCATTTTGGCTCTAGCCCCTCAAGGTCAGTGAGGACTCAGGACATAAGAGAACCTGTGCTGTAATATCCTATAACTCAGGGGTTTCCCAAATTTTCTGGTCAAGGAGATTATGGGACCTCAGAGGAAAGGGAGAAGTGAAGTACAGTGTGCCTAGGGGAGAAAACGTTCTCTCAGGCTTTCACAGACAGCAAACTGGTCAAGCATTGGCCGTGACTCATTCCGATGGCTGACACTGACAACAGTTCTACAGAGCACTGCACATGGTCCCAAAGTTAGTCCTGAGGAGACTTGACCCTGGAAAGTACAAATGATGAAAGTTTTGTTAGACAGGTCGTGCTTTAGCTCACGCCTGATCACCCAGCAGAAAAGCTTAATTACGAGGCATAAAATGCAGAGCTAGATGAGTATGATGAGCTGTAAGAGGCTTAAATCAACTGCCTCCAACACTGCCATTTCATCAGTAACCCACTGCAATTATGAAACATTGGACTATATATACAACTACTTCCTCCTAGTTCAAAGAGAAGAAAACTTTCTCTTCTCTTTTTTTCCCCCTTTGGGAACCAGTATCGATTAGAAAATTTGTCACGTCTGCACCCTGTGCTCTGTATGACATTTATGAGGACAATGATATGCAGTGTCTCAACTATTACAAATGTACTACTAACATGTTTTGAAACTCTCATATTGTTATCTCTTATTAAAAGTAATAAAAATAAAAATTAAAAAAAATCTAGATGTCAGGTTTTATTTTCACTTTGAATGAGTTCACGCTAAGCTCATGCAGACATACTTGCTAAGATATTCTAACCTAGGCCCTTTCACCCAGAACTCATCCCACTGGCCCTGCCCAGCATGACCACAAGGACGAAGACTAGGCCTGCAAAATGCTTACAAGGAAGATCTTACTCGAGTTCAGTAACTTCAAGAATATGAATACACATACACGTATACATTTAAAAAGTCACCTGGGGCTGGGGAGATAGCTCAGTGGAGTAAATGCTTGCCTGGCAGGTGCAAGGTGCTGAGTTCAATCCCTGGTATCGTCAACAACAACAAAAAGTCACCCAACCTAGCTTGATTTAAAAAAAAAAAAATCAAGGAAAAATCTAAAATGAGGAAAGGAGGCTGTTCTGACTTGAGCAAAAGGGAGAAGCTGCTGCAGGCTCGAGTCACGTGATGAGGGGCCGCTCTGCCGCAGCGCGCGCACAGGATGAACTATACAGCTTCCTGCACACCTGTAACCCCGGCGCTGAGAGGCTGAGACAGCAAGAGCGTTACCTTCCCACTAGCCTGTGCAAACTCTGTCTCAAAAAAGGCCCAGGGATCTAGTTCAGTGCCAACGCCCTAAATTCAATCCCTAGTACTTTTAAAACAATTTCGAACAGAAATACGGAGAAAGCGGCCGCGCGGCCCTGCGCACGCCTCCCCCTCCGGCCTGGCTTCCTTCACGCCCCCTCCCTAGCTCAGCTTCACTTTCCTGCAAAGCTGATTATTACCCCACTCTCTTTTTTCCCCTTTCCAGAACCCAGCTCCACCGAGCAAGGACCTGTGTGTGCCCAGGGCATGGTGGGAGCTGCAGACGCAGGACTGGCCCTGGGTCAGAGCAGGCCTCAACAGCTTAGCACAAACACACAGCCTGCAACGTACAGCCCTGCTGACTCGGCCAAAACGCCTCAACTTGTTTTCAGATGCGACTGCTCAGGACAGGACAAAGTAGCACTCCCCAGTTACACAAAGTCATGCTGTCTTGGTCCTGCCCGCGCTATTGCTACGTAAAGCCCTGCCTGTAAGCAAGTGTTTCCTGTGACTCGCAGCCCTTCCACGCCCTGGAATGAAGATTAATCTTCTCTCCCATTCTCTACCTTCACTGTCATCCCAGCTTTTGGACTGGTATTAACAAAAATGAGGGACACGGGCCAGTGGGATAGCTCAGTGGTCTAAAGTGCCTGCTTAGGAAAGCTTAGGCGGTGGCAGGGACCGCAGTTCGATCCCTGGCACCACAGTTCGATCCCTGGCACCACATGCTGCTCCCAGGGCAGGCTGAGCCGGCCATAAAGAAAAATAAAAATAAAAATAAAATGAGGGACAAAGGAAATCCCCCCGACCCCCGCAGCTGTGTTGGGAGTGTGGGCGTGTGAAGGGCAGGTGGCAGAAATGCCTCCAAAGGGCGGACCTGGGAGTCAGGGCAGAGGAAAACAAGGAAGGTCAGAGTGGAGGGCCATGGGAAGGGCAGTGAGAGGCCTGCTGGGAAGGCCAGCCAGCGGGGAACATGAAGGGAAAACCGGAGGAGACGGGAGGTGCACTGTCGCGTGCACACACAGGTCTGTGCAGCAAGGACACGACACACTGGGAACATATACTGGAGGGGAGGGGGAGGGGAGGAAAAGGAGGGGAGGAGGCAGGAGCATAGGAGAGGCAAGAAAAAGCCGAGTGCAAAAATGAGGGGAGGCAAGGTGGCCATGGCAGGGAGCTGGAAATGTCCACCAGCCTCTGACAGTGGCACTGGGTCAGTACCAGGCCTGGAAAGAGCAGGACGGTGGTAGGAAAGGACTCTATCTGGTGCCACCAGGCCTACACATGTACCAGCTGAGGCCAAAACACAGGGCTGCCTAAAAAGATTGTTTCTAAAATGTGAGCAAAACAGCCTCACAGCACTGCTTAAACAAATGGGGCTTTAGAGGTTTCTTTTTTTTTTTTTTTTTGATTTTTTTGAGACAGGGTCTCGCTATGCAGTTGAGGCTGGCCTTGAGCTCACTTTGGTAGCCCAGGCTGGTCTCGAACTCGCACCGATCCTCCTGCCTCAGCCTCCCGAGTGCTGGGATTACAGACATGCGCCACCACGCCCGGCTTTAGAGGTTTCCTCTAGGACAAAAGCCCCTGCTTCCACTGGGCTGCAATCTGTCCCAAGAGATGGGAGTGTCACATTCCTGCCGGGGGCTGGGGGCTGGCCCGGCACAGGACTGCACAGCCTTCCTATTGACAGAGAAGGAACAGTGCCCCACTGCAGAACAAGGAAAGTTCTGCACCTCCCGCGGGGCAAACTCAGACCTCCAACCCGCACCTGCGCCCACAGGGTTGAACCTGAAGCCTCTGTGCAGCTGAACCAATCACCAGCGCCCTTGGTGACATCATGTGGCTAAGGGACAAGGCTCAGAAGCGAGGGGAGGAGTGGCGGGACCGGGCCACTTCACCTCTCAACAAGGAGGGCAAGGGCTAGGGTCCCTTGGGCTCCTGCTTCGGAGGAGGCAGGAATGTCACTCTCTGCTTGCACAAAATGCCTCCAAAGCGCGTCCCAGCTCCTCCCCGCTCCCACTTGTTTTACATTTATGAAAGCTGATTACAAAACATCAAGTTATCACTTAAGCCTTCAGCCAAGTTTTCAGTGACTCAAGTGCTTACGCTAAGTAGCCGGCTGGCTTCTGTGGTCTCCCTGGCATCAACTTTGAGCCCACTGCAAGGCAGGCATGTGAAGGCTCGAGCAGTTGCCCCGGAAGGCACGCCTTCAGGCCACAGCCCACCAGCCCTCCAGATCTGAGCACACCGCACCTGCAGGTCCAACCAACTGGCAACTGAAGAATTTTTTTTTTTTTTTTAATCTTTTTAAGACAGGGTCTCATTATGCAGTTGAGGCTGGCCTTGAGCTCACTTTTGTAGCCCAGGCTGGTCTCGAACTCACACCGATCCTCCTGCCTCAGCCTCCCAAGTGCTGGGACTACAGGTGTGAGCCACCACGCCCGGCTAGCCGAAGAATTTTGGAAAAAAAGTTGCGCCTTTAGGTTTATATGTATTTATTGTAACTGACTCTGGGTCGTTATTAGCTAAACTATACAACAAAACAATGCCCAGAACACTCCTGTTGTATGAGGCAGCAGAGGACATCTAGAGATGGTTCCAGGTGTATGGAAGGGCACGTGGGTCACGACAGATGCTGGGGGGCGCGGGGATCTGCAGGTGTGGGTGTGCAGTGCTTCCTGGGCCGGCCCTGCACGCCCCTGGGGAGGGGGACGCACACAAAAATCTTCCTTTCAGATGTTTCCTGCTGGTGCTGTGTGCGTGTGTGTGTGTGTGTGTGTGTGTGTGTGTGTGTGTGCGCGTCCGTGCGAGATTGTGGGTGCATCTAAGTGTACAGGAGATGAGAGGAGAAGTATGTTGTCTCAGTTACTTTCCTCTCCTCGCTGGGACAAAGTATCTGACACCCAAAATTAACAAAGGAAAGGTTTGCTTAGCTCACAGTTTGTAGAGGTTTCAGTCCATACCTGGCTGGCTCCAAGGCACAGTGGCGCATGGCAGAGGGCAGCCACTGATAGTGGTGACGACAGTAACCCGGCAAGACCACGAGGCAGGAGGTGGCTTGGACAGCAAGCCGCTCTGCCTCCTTACGCCACACGGGGGCGACCCGCCCAGGCGAGGCAGCACTTGCACCCCCAGTGCCAGAGCAGGAGGCTGTGGGGGACAGCTACACACAGACCATGCCATGCATCTACGGAGACTGCTAATGGAGGACGCAGCTGAGAGGCTGGCTATACCGCCATCTCGGCGGCAGGGAGCAGGTCTTTCTTTCCTACAGCTGAAGTGGGAGAAGGAAGTTCCTGGCTGGGATGCATTTCTCCTGCTGTCTGGGAGAATCGGGGAGGCGGAGCGGGTACAGCTGCGGGGAGACCCTCCCAGGAGAGGCGGCTTTCAGTGGACAGACACGGGGCTCTGGGGGCTCTGGGGGCTCTGGGGGCTCCAGCACTCTTTCCGGCCGCAGGCAGACAGAGCAGGGCCAGGAGGGGGCCTGGAGGCAGTGGAAGGAGCCAGCCAGCACCTGGGGGCAGAGACGGCTAAACAAGCCCCAGGTGGAGCAAAGGAGCCCCAAGCCCAGGTCTTAGCGCGCTGCCAGGGTTAAGACATCCACAAGATGCACTGGTTAGGTCAGCAAAGCAAATATAAACTAGTAAACACACTGAGACTCCCGACCTGGATATGTGTCAAACACAAGTTCAGAGGTACGATGCATAGGGGGTGCAGGGGATTTCTCCGCCCCCTCTATATGGAAAGGGTCACTTGTGAGTTTCTCAGCGTAACTTCTTCTGTGTGCCAGGCATGAAGACAACACACGCTGCTCCGACTCGACCACAGAGCCAGGAAACCCCATTAGAGCTCACAGGCAGGGACTCCGGGCTGAGCTCTTCTAAAAGCAAACTCGATTGCTTCTCTGTTACCAAAGCAATACAAAATGACTCTGCTCTCTGAGGTTTTCTTTACTAACCAGAGCAGTGTTCTGAGGTCGCCGGGTCCAGGGCAATTCACTGAGGTCTCCATTAACCATCAGTCAGGAGCAAGGCTCTCAAATTCAGGGACA
Source organism: Myocastor coypus (assembly GCA_004027025.1). Classification (NCBI taxonomy): domain Eukaryota; kingdom Metazoa; phylum Chordata; class Mammalia; order Rodentia; family Myocastoridae; genus Myocastor; species Myocastor coypus. The sequence goes on from PVJA010011519.1 coordinate 48,170, forward strand.
ATACATACTCAGCCAGAGACCATTGCCCCAACCAAGTGACCAGCTTCCCCTTGTGCAGAAGAGCGCACTTCGGAAAATAAACCAACAAACCAGTGGAGAGGGCTTCAGATATCTCTCCACCCTCTCTCCTCCTCTCAGGCTCATTAATTTCTGAGACTGACTGGGGGGCCCTGCCTGACTGTCCCAGCTGGGCAGGCTCTTCCTTCTTGGGAAGTCAGAGCCATGCAGGAAAACCGGGTAGGTGCTGCCAGATATTTGGCCACCTGCAAATCCCAGGCCACTAGCAAGAGCTCTCATGCTCTACGGTGGGTGTGGTGGCGTACCCCTGTGTTCCTGGCACTTGGGAGGCTGAGGCAGGAGGATCAGGGCAACTACAAGGCCAGCCTGGGCTACACAGTGGGACTCTGTCTCAAAGTAAAAACAAAAACCAAAACCAGGTCCTCCTTTCCTTAGGTCAGAAGCCCCTGCATGCCTGGGTCCTACTTCCCAAAGCTCCAAGCACAGGCAGAATATTATCACTACCATGTAGTGGACACCTCAGGTATTCCAGGGACTGGGCTAGGTGCTTCCGCTTCTCCCAGACAGACCTGACTGCCCGTCTCACAAATAAGGAGCCTGTCTGAGCACGGGACCTGGCCCTGCCTTCTCCTACACCTGCCAGACTCACCGCGACTGCACTGGGCTAGGGCCGCAGCTACCACGCCAGCCTTCCTCTCCCTCTGCGGGCCTTGCCGTGAGGAGCTGAGCCGGGCTCCTTGGGCACAGTTTCCCCACCTCCTGGGGACCAAAGGTTAAAGAGGAGAAATCAGCAGGCGCAGGATATGGCAGGGCAGCCTTTCAGATACTGGTCAGGGCCAGGCTGGGGCATGGCCATCAGCCAAGGCCTGCTGTGGGAAAGACTGCCAAAACTGAGTTGAGGGCTACTCCCTGGAGCAGAGACGGTGAAGTTCTTCCTCGGAGAGAAAGACCCACAGAAGCGGTGTCTCACACGTGCCTAGTACCCTTCCAGGCCCTGGGTTCAATCGCCAGTACTGTAACAAAAGCTGAAGGTTACACAAAGGCCCCGCTGATGTTTCTGATGCCAGAGGGAGACAGGGATGTAGCTCAGTGGTAGAGTGACTTTGTGTTTAATACTAGTACTGGAAAAAAAAAAAAAAAAAAAAAAAAAAAAAAAAAAAAAAACCCAAAAAAAAAAAAAAAAAAAAAAAAAAAAAAAAAAAAAAAAGCTGGCTTAGGAGGCCACAAGGCCCTCTTCAGCCACGTGGGCTTGGCCTCAGTGGGTCCATCTCTTCTCCAGGAGGAAATGGGAACCCGACCAGTGGGGCCCCTGGCCTGCGGCAGGTCCCCCATGAAGGCTCACTCAGCTCGGCCGGCCCTCAGCATGGCACACTCGGGGAAGGCACTGCACCAGGGTGGGAAGCCGCCTTCCCGCACCAAGGTCCAACATGCTGCCTGGGCGGCAGATCGGAGCGACCGGTCGAGGCTCTCGCTGGCTGCTCTGAAGCTGCTGCCCCCAGCCCCACACCCAGCCTTCCGGGGGAGCCACAGGCACCGTGCCTGCCTGGCCCCTCTCGGGCTATGCGTGCTCCACTGCACCGCACCCTCCTTGCTCTAGGAGTTTCTATCTGGTCTAGGCCACAGTCACTCTCAGCCCTGTGCGCAGCCTGCTGCCTTTCCGGAGGCCCCTTGTGCTCCTTTTCCACTCCTCTCTCTTCCCCCTACAGAGCATGCGGTGCTCATCTGCATCCTGCACCTTGCTGGGGTGCTGAGACTGAATCCAGGGCATGCCAGGAGGCTCTCTACCTCTCAGCTACACCCTAGGCCCTTTTTGAGACAGGCTTTCACCACATGGCCTAGACTGGTCTTGAACTTCAGACCTCCTGCTTCAACATCCCTCCTAGCTGGGATCGCAGGCACGCACCACCACACCAGCTTCCATTCCCCTCTTAAACTGCCTTATCCTGGAGCTGGGGAGATAGTTCAGTACAATAATCACTTGCCTGGCAAGCACAAGGGCCTGAGTTCAGCCCCTGGCTCTGCAAACAAAACAAAACAAGAATCCCCTGCCTTATTCTACATTTAACTCTAAATTAGTAAAACTTTGTTTTGAAAAATGCATTCTAACAAACACATCTACTCATGTGTAGTCTCCCTAGGGGACCCCACGAGCCCCCTCACGCTGAGATGCCTCATTAGCGGCCAGGGCTCTAGCGTGGGCTCGCTGAGACTTGGTTTCCTGTCTCTGGCTAAGCAGGATCTCAGGCCTCACCCTACCCGGAGACAGCAGCCTGAGAAGCTGTCCCCGCCCACCTTGCACCCCCGGGAGTGGGACTGGCCTGCTTTACAGAGCCTCACAGCTGCAGCCCATGTAGGGATGGCAGGGCTCAAGTGGATGTAGCAGCTGTACGCGCCCCTCCTTGCAGAGAGCTAAAGCCATCTCGTAAACCATTCCTGGGAGACAGACTGCGTGCCCAGCCAGGGGCAGGCAAGGGTGGCAGGTTAACACTCCAGGTGTTTGTCCCTCTCAGAAGTACACTCTCCTGCACAGTCAGAATGCCCCAGGGCACATTGGGAAACAGGTGGCCACGTATTTCCAGCCACTCTAACGAGGCGGAGGATGCCAGTCCTTCTCGAGGGCCCCAGCCCTCTGCCTCAGCAGCCTGGGGATGTGGGATGGGCACGCGCGGCTGTGGGGAGGGAGGCATCTGGTCTTCCAGGGGACGCAGCAAGGACAATCACAGAGGTGCTGGAACAGAAAAGGCCCCTGGGCCCCTTCCAGCAGCGTCTCCCCAGCCCTCCTGCGTGTCCCTGCCGTCAGCTTCTGGCTACTCCTGGGCCTTCCTTCCTCCTCCTGAAGGACACACAGGAACTACACCCGGGCTTCCCCACATTTCCAGGCGGCGTGCACCCCCCCATCCAGGCGCAGACGGGCCCCCGCCAGCTCCACGCAAGCTTGTCATTTCTAGGAACGGGCCCTTCCTTGGCCCTGCTCAGCTGGGCCTCCCCGTTCGCTTGGCCGGCTGTGGGTCTGCCCTCTGTGACCCCTGCCAGCTACCTGGGGCTTCCCTCACTCCCCATGGGCACAAACATGCGGTCCCACGGAGAGGAACCAAAACAACCCCCAGATCTTGGCGCAGGAATGGGGTGCCACGGGGGGCTGTGGCCAGCCTCACCAGCCCCTCTGAGTGACGTCACACAGCCTTACCTCATCCCACTCTGAGGCGAAGGACGGCGACTTCTCCAGCCTCTTCTTCCCAAGGCTACAGTTGGACAGAGACTCGCTGCGGCTCCCCATCGTGGTGTCCTCCGTGGGAGAGCAGGTCAGAAGATCAGAGTCAGACTTGGACAAGCTGCGGCTAAGCTTGAGCTCAGCTTTGGGTTTGCTGGTGGGAGGGGCTCGGCTTCTGGCCCCGCTCCGCTCGCCTTCTTCCTCAGCACCAGCAGGGTGCGGGGGCGCAGTGTGAGTCAAAGTTTCGGGGTACGCTTGGCTGCTGGCAGAGGGCAGGCCTGCTGGGGAGCCCGTTCTCTTGCTCTGGTCCAGGCTGCCGGGCTGGGAGCCTCCGGGGGTGTGCACGCCCGCCTCCTCCAGCTGCATGCTGGCTTCGTGGCAGGCACCCTGCTGTGGGGACACGTCGGGATGGTTCTGGCCCGAAGCAGACAGCAGCTGGAAAGGGTCCTGCCCCACCTCGCACACCGGGGAGGAGCCGTGGAGGAGCCCCGAGAACTGCTCCGGGACCTGCCCGTCCTGCCCCTCTGCGGAGTCCTGGCTCCGGCTGCCGCTGCTTTGCCTGTGGTCTTGGAGTGGACGGAGAGAAATAAAAAATTAAACGTGGCAAAAATCAACAAAGTTCCACTGCAGTGAGCATACGACAGAGCAGAAGAATTCAAAGACGGGAAGAGAGAGAAGCCGGATAGGCTGAGGAAGGGACGGAGCGAGAGAAGCAGGGGGGGGGCAGACAGTTTCACACTGTTCAGAGAGCTCAGTTTGTACCCAAGTCAGAGCGCTTGTGAAACTCCAAGCACTGGCCTGATTAGCGCTGCCTGGCCATCCTCCCCGCCACAAAGGGCTCTGTTAACACTGAAGAGCAGCCCTTGCTATATAAGGCGAGAGCAGGGCTAACTCCACGTCCTCCAGAAAGGACCTGAGGAGGACCGGGTGCAGGAGCCTGGAGTAAGCCAGAGGGACGGAGAGCCGGCTGCGAGCAGGCAGCGGCAGGCGTGCCTGGCTGCTGGAACGTCCGATGCATTTCCACAAAGGCCAAAGTGTTATTTAGAGCCCTGCCCGCCCTTCCTCTGGCAAGCAGGCGACAGAGAAAAAAACGGAGGTCACAATCCTGAACCTGCAACTTGTGGAATTCCTGAACTCAAGAGTGCCAAACACAAGCGCAGAGAAACGACTGCTTCCTTCCTTCCTTCCCCTCTTCCTTCCGAGGGGCTGATCCCAGCCCCACGCCTCGCCCTTCCTTCCTCGGGAACACAGATCTTTTTCTTCTACCCCCCCTTTTTTAAAGACTGCATATCTCACTCCTGCCAGAGTCTCCCAGCTGCTCATATTTGTTTAAGTTTAACCTTAGCTGATCTACCGAAGAAAGAAATGGTCTAGTTTGTCACTGCCGGGAGACATGCGCAGTCCCCAGAGCCTTCACTGACATCCTAGAAATCTGGCACTCCTGGCTCGAGAGGCTACTGCGTTACACCCAAAGCCTCCACCCCACAGCAGCAGAAATAATTGAGGGAACCAGAGTCTAACGTCAGCGCAGCACCGGGACACCCTGGGCCTTCCCCCACCGCATCGTCAGGGCAGGCAGCGCTCCGGCCTGCACTGGGCCAGGCTCCAAAGCTTCCATCTGAACTCCTCCCCTCACTGCACCAGTCGCTACCTGCGCGCAGTGCCCAAAGCTACTCCTGCGATCAGAGAAGAATTTTCAAGCTCAAACACATACATATTTTCCATTTTTGTTGTGTTTGCTTTTGACTCTTTAGATAGGGTCTCGCTTTGTAGTGTAAGCTGGCCTGGAACTCACCATGTAACCCAGGCTGGCCTTGAACTCCCAGCGATCCTCTTGCTTCGGCTTCTCTAATGCTGGGATTAGAAGTGTGTACCACTACGTCCAGCTGAACTCAAATATTTTTACAGGTAAGGAACTGAAGGCCCCAAAGCCCTACAGAGGTTTGTCCAAGGCAGTGGGAGAGGAAATTCTGACCCAGGAGTCTGAGCCAGAGGCTTGGCTCTGGTCTCAGCTGTGTTGCTCCCTATCTGGGGGACCTGGGCACTGATGCTTGACGGGGAGGCACCAGGACTCAAACTCAGGACCTTACGCTCTCCCAACAGGCACCACACCACCAAGCTCTATCCTCGGCTGGTGCTCATACCCTTTGGGCCTGCATCCCTGAAACAGTGGATTATACTGCGCACTCTGCTCAATGTTAAGGTGGCACTAAGACTCCCAGTCATCGCCATCTGGCAGTGGCAAAATCATCCCTGTCAGGGTGCAGGGCCCCACCTGGCACCTCTCCTGCTGCTGCCTGAATGCCCCAGTCTCCATTCTCACCCCACAGCCTGGGCCCCTTCCAGCAGCTCCCTTGGGTCAGGCACAAGGGCACAGGGTGAGCAGCAGGGGTCACCTGGTCGCCAGGTGCTCTGGAGCTGGGCTCCTCCCATCCTGCTCTGCAGAGTTCAGGGTCCCCGCTGCTCAGCCACCCCCACTTCTGCAGAGCCACGGGAGCCAGGCTCCAGGACTCTGCTGTCTCCTCCTCCACCTCTGACTGCTTTGGAACTCTCGCAGTCCCAACCCATAAAGCCCATAAAGACCCCAGCCCGAGGTCAGGCTGTGGGCCAGCACGGCAGTGAGCAGGCACCTCGGATCCTCTCCAGCAGGGAGGCGCCGAACACCTGCCTGTTCCTGGCAGCTGATGCCCAGGAACCCCGGTATACACCCCATCTAACAACTGGCAGGGTAGGCACAGTGCCCACAACGTAAGATCTGCTATCCCAGCAGGAGGAGGAGTAGAAGCAGGAAGAGGTGATGCTGCCCAGGGGTGCGGCTTAGCCCAAGACCCCTGGTTTAGCCCTCGTTACCACGAAACAAATATGCAGCCACTGGTGGCCAGAACAAAGCTGCCCACTCACACTGCACGCGGGGCCACAGAGAAGACAACATGACCGCCAGCCACGTGGCAGGCAGCAGCTCTCCCCTGGACTAGTCGCAGGAAGAGCCCACCAGGCAGCAAGCTGCCACGCTGCCCAGCATGCGGTCTTTTTGTTTTGCCTTCTGCGTTTGGTTCTAGGGGTTGAACCTGGGCCTCCGCTCTGAACTACATCCCTAGCCCTTTTTATTTCTTAATACTGAGCAAGGCCATTGCTGGCCTTGAACTTGTGATCCTCCTGCCCCAGCCTCCCCACATGCTGGGATCACAGGCATCAGGCTTC